>JAVRKA010000769.1:0-53576 GCA_034508555.1 Venustoraphidia nigricollis | reverse complement strand
ATCGGCACCTGTTTTTAAAATGCCAATCGGCAACTATATCTGAAATGCCTATCGGCACCTATATCTGAAATGCCTATCGGCATCAATTTTTGAAATGCCTATCGGAAACTACATCTAAAATGCCTATCAGCACCTATATTTGAAATGCCTATAGGCAACCATATCTGGAATGCCTATCGGCACCTATATTTGAAATGCCTATCGGCTTCTATATCTGAAATGCCTATCGGCACCTATTTTTAAAATGCTAATTGGCAAATATATCTAAAATGCCTATCAGCAACTATATCTGAAATGCCTTACGGCACCTATTTTTGAAATGCCTATTGGAAACTACATCTGAAATGCCTATCAACACCTATATTTGAAATGCCTATCGGCAACCATATCTGGAATGCCTATCGGCACCTATTTTAAAAATGCCAATCGGTAACTATATCTGAAATGCCTATCGGCACCTATATCTGAAATGCCTATCGGCACCAATTTTTGAAATGTTTATCGGAAACTACATCTGGAATGCCTATCAGCACCTATATTTGAAATGCCTATCGGCAACCATACCTGGAATGCCTATCGGCACCTATATTTGAAATGCCTATCGGCTTGTATATCTAAAATGCCTATCGACACCTATTTTAAAAATGCCAATCGGCAACCATATCTAAAATGCCTATCGGCACATATATCTGAAATGCCTATCGGCACCTATTTTTGAAATGCCTATCGGAAACTACATCTGAAATCCCTATCAGCACCTATATTTGAAATGCCTATCGGCAACCATATCTGAAATGCTTATCGACACCTATATTTGAAATACCTATCGGCTTCTATATCTGCAATGCCTATCGGCACCTATTTTTAAAATGCCAATCGGCAACTATATCTGAAATGCCTATCGGCACCTATATCTGAAATGCCTATCGGCACCAATTTTTGAAATGCCTATCGGAAACTACATCTGAAATGCCTATCAGCACCTATATTTGAAATGCCTATCGGCAACCATATCTGGAATGCTTATCGGCACCTATATTTGAAATGCCTATCGGCTTCTATATCTGAAATGCCTATCGGCACCTATTTTTAAAATGCCAATCGGCAACTATATCTGAAATGCCTATCGGCACCTATATCTGAAATGCCTATAGGCACCTATTTTTGAAATGCCTATCAAAACTACATCTGAAATGCCTATCAGCACCTATAATTGAAAAGCCTGTCGGCAACCATATCTGGAATGCCTATCGGCACCTATATTTGAAATGCCTATCGGCTTCTATATCTGAAATGCCTATCGGCACCTATTTTTAAAATGCCAATCGGCAAATATATCTGAAATGCCTATCGGCACCTATATCTGAAATGCCTATCGGCACCTATTTTTGAAATGCCTATCGGAAACTACATCTGAAATGCCTATCAGCCCCTATATTTGAAATGCCTATCGGCAACCATATCTGAAATGCCTATCAACACCTATATTTGAAATACCTATCGGCTTCTATATCTGAAATGTCTATCGGCACCTTTTTTTAAAATGCCTATCGGCAACCATATCTGGAATGCCTATCGGCACCTATATTTGAAATGCCTATCGGCTTCTATATCTGAAATGCCTATCGGCACCTATTTTTAAAATGCTAATCGGCAACTATATCTGAAATGCCTATCGGCACCTATATCTGAAATACCTATCGGCACCTATTTTTGAAATGCCTATCGGAAACTACATCTGAAATGCCTATCAGCACCTATATTTAAATGCCTATCAACAACCATATCTGGAATGCCTATCGGCACTTATATTTGAAATGCCTTTTGGCTTCTATATCTGAAATGCCTATCGGCATCTATTTTTAAAATGCCAATCGGCAACTATATCTGTAATGCCTATCGGCACCTATATCTGAAATGCCTTACGGCACCTATTTTTGAAATGCCTATCTGAAACTACATCTGAAATGCCTATTAGCACCAATATTTGAAATGCCTATCGGCAACCATATCTGAAATGCCTATCGACACCTATATTTGAATTACCTATCGGCTTCTATATCTGAAATGCCTATCGGCACCTATATTTAAAATGCCAATCGGCAACTATATCTGAAATGCCTATCGGCACCTATATCTGAAATGCCTATCGGCACCAATTTTTGAAATGCCTATCGGAAACTACATCTGAAATGCCTATCAGCACCTATATTTGAAATGCCTATCGGCAACCATATCTGAAATGCCTATCGACACCTAAATTTGAAATACCTATCAGCTTCTATGTCTGAAATGCCTATCGGCACCTATTTTTAAAATGCCAATCGGCAACTATATCTGAAATGCCTATCGGCACCTATATCTGAAATGCCTATCGGCACCAATTTTTGAAATGCCTATCGGAAACTACATCTGAAATGCCTATCAGCACCTATATTTGAAATGCCTATCGGCAACCATATCTGGAATGCTTATCGGCACCTATATTTGAAATGCCTATCGGCTTTTATATCTAAATTGCCTATCGGCACCTATTTTTAAAATGCCAATCGGCAACTATATCTGAAATGCCTATCGGCACCTATATCTGAAATGCCTATCGGCACCTATTTTTGAAATGCCTATCGGAAACTACATCTGAAATGCCTATCAGCACCTATATTTGAAAAGCCTATCGGCAACCATATCTGGAATGCCTATCGGCACCTATGTTTGAAATTCCTATCGGCTTCTATATCTGAAACGCCTATTGGCACCTATTTTTAAAATGCCAATCGGCAACTATATCTGAAATGCCTATCGGCACCTATTTTTGAAATGCCTAACGGACACCACACATGAAATGCCTATCAGCACCTATATTTGAAATGCCTATCGGCAACCATATCTGGAATGCATATCGGCACCTATATTTGAAATGCCTATCGGCTTCTATATCTGAAATGCCTATCGACACCTATTTTTAAAATGCCAATCGGCAGCTATATCTGAAATGCCTATCGGCACCTATATATGAAATGCCTATCGGCACCTATTTTTGAAATGCCTATCGGAAACTACATCTGAAATGCCTATCAGCACCTATATTTGAAATGCCTATCGGCAACCATACCTGAAACGCCTTTTGACACCTATATTTGAAATACCTATCGGCTTCTATATCTGTAATGCCTATCGGCACCTTTTTCTAAAATGCCAATCGGCAACTTTATCTGAAATGCCTATCGGCACCTATATCTGAAATGCCTATCATCACCAATTTTCAAAATGCCTATCGGAAACTACATCTGAAATGCCTATCAGTACTTATATTTGAAATGCCTATCGGCAACCATATCTGAAATGCCTATCGGCAACTATATTTGAAATGCCTATCGGCTTCTATATCTGAAATGCCTATCGACACCTATTTTTAAAATGCCAATTGGCAACTATATCTGAAATGCCTATCGGCACATATATATCTGACATGCCTATCGGTACCTATTTTTGAAATGCCTATCGGAAACTACATCTGAAATGCCTATCAGCACTTATATTTGAAATGCCTATCGGCAACCATATCTGGATTGCCTATCGGCACCTATATTTGAAATGCCTATCGGCTTCAATATCTGAAATGCCTATCGGCACCTATTTTTAAAATGCCAATCGGCAACTGTATCTGAAATGCCTATCGGCACCTATATCTGAAATGCCTATCGGCAACTATTTTTGAAATGCCTTTCGGAAACTACATCTGAAATGCCTATCTGCTCCTATATTTGATATGCCTATCGGCAACCATATCTGAAATGCCTATCGACACCTATATTTGAAATACCTATCGGCTTCTATATCTGAAATGCCTATCGGCACCTGTTTTTAAAATGCCAATCGGCCACTATATCTGAAATGCCTATCGGCACCTATATCTGAAATGCCTATCGGCACCTATTTTTAAAAATGCCTATCGGAAACTACATCTGAAATGCCTATCAGCACCTATATTTGAAATGCCTATCGGCAACCATACCTGGAATGCCTATCGGCACCTATATTTGAAATGCCTATCGGCTTCTATATCTGAAATGCCTATCGGCACCTATTTTTAAAATGCCAATTGGCAACTATATCTGAAATGCCTATCGGCACCTATGTTTGAAATGCCTATCGGCTTCTATATCTGAAATGCCTATCGACACCTATTTTTAAAATGCCAATCGGCAAATATATCTGAAATGCTTATCGGCACCTATATCTGAAATGCCAATCGGCACTTATTTTTGAAATGCCTATCGGAAACTACATCTGAAATGCCAATCAGCACCTATATTTGAAATGCCTATCGACAACCATATCTGGAATGCCTATCGGCACCTATATTTGAAATGCCTATCGGCTTGTATATCTGAAATGCCTATCGGCACCTATTTTTAAAACGCCAATCGGCAACTATATCTAAAGTGCCTATCGGCACCTATATCTGAAATGCCTATCGGTACCTATTTTTGAAATGCCTATCGAAAACTACATATGAAATGCCTATCAGCACCTATATTTGATATGCCTATCGGCAACCACATCAGAAATGATTATCGGCACCTATATCTGAAATGCCTTTCGGCATTTATATCTGAAATGCCTATTGACACCTATATTTAAAACGCCTATCGGCACATATATTTTAAATGCCTATCGGCAACTATATCTGATATGCCTATCGGCACCTATATCTGAAATGCCTATCGACACCTATATTTGAAATACCTATCGGCTTCTATATCTGAAATGACTATCGGCACCTATTTTTAAAATGCCAATCGGCAACTATATCTGAAATGCCTATCGGCACCTAAATCTGAAATGCCTATCGGCACCAATTTTTGAGATGCCTATCGGAAACTACACCTGAAATGCCAATCAGCACCTATATTTGAATTGCCTATCGGCAACCATATCTGGAATGCCTATCGGCACCTATACTTGAAATGCCTATCGGCTTCTATATTTGACATGCCTATCGACACCTATTTTTAAAATGCAAATTGGCAACTATATCTGAAATGCCTATCGGCACCTATATCTGAAATGCCTATCGGTTCCTATTTTTGAAATGCCTATCGGAAACTACATCTGAAATGCCTGTCAGCACTTATATTTGAAATGCCTATCGGCAACCATATCTGGAATGCCTATCGGCACCTATATTTGAAATGCCTATCGGCTTCTATATCTGAAATGCTTATCGGCACCTATTTTTAAAATGCCAATCGGCAACTATATCTGAAATGCCTATCGGCACCTATATCTGAAATGCCTATCGGCACCTATTTTTGAAATGCCTTTTGGAAACTACATCTGAAATGCGTATCTGCTCATATATTTGAAATGCCTATCTGCAACCATATCTGAAATGCCTATCGACACCTATATTTGAAATACCTATCGGCTTCTATATCTGAAATGCCTATCGGCACCTATTTCTAAAATGCCAATCGGCAACTATATCTGAAATGCCTATCGGCACCTATATCTGAAATGCCTATCGGCACTTATTTTTGAAATGCCTATCGGAAACTACATCTGAAATGCCTATCAGCACCTATGTTTAAAATGCCTATCGGCAACTATATCTGGAATGCCTATCGGCACCTATATTCGAAATGCCTATCGGCTTCTATATCTGAAATGCCTATCGGCACCTATTTTTAAAATGCCAATCGGCAATTATATCTGAAATGCCTATCGGCACCTATATCTGAAATGCCTAATGGCACCTATTTTTGAAATGCCTATCGGAAACTACATCTGAAATGCCTATCAGCACCTATATTTGAAATACCTATCGGCAACCATATCTAAAATGCCTATCGACTCCTATATTTGAAATGCCTATCGCTTCTATATCTGAAATGCCTATCGACACCTATTTTTAAAATGCCATTTGGCAACTATATCTGAAATGCCTATCGGCACCTATATCTGAAATGCCTATCGGCACCTATTTCTGAAATGCCTATCGGAAACTACATCTGAAATGCCTATCAGCACCTATATTTGAAATGCATATCGGCAACCATATCTGAAATGCCTATCGACACCTATATTTGAAATACCCATCGGCTTCTATATCTGAAATGCCTATCGGCACCTATTTTTAAAATGCCAATCGGCAACTATATCTGAAATGCCTATCGGCACCTATATCTGAAATGCCTATCGGCACCTATTTTTGAAATGCCTATCGGAAACTACATCTGAAATGCCTATCAGCACCTATATTTGAAATGCCTATCGGCAACCATATCTGGAATGCTTATCGGCACCTATATTTGAAATGCCTATCGGCTTTTATATCTGAAATGCCTATCGGCACCTATTTTAAAATGCTAATCGGCATGTATATCTGAAATGCCTATCGGCACCTATATCTGAAAAGCCTATCAACACCTATTTTTAAAATGCCTATCGGAAACTACATCTGAAATGCCTATAAGCACCTATATTTGAAATGCCTATCGGCAACCATATCTGGAATGCCTATCGGCACCTATATTTGAAATGCCTATCGGCTTCTATATCTGAAACGCTTATTGGCACCTATTTTTAAAATGCCAATCGGCAACTATATCTGAAATGCCTATCGGCTCCTATATCTGAAATGCCTATCGGCACCTATTTTTGAAATGCCTATCGGAAACTACATCTGAAATGCCTATCAGCACCTATATTTGAAATGCCTATCGGCAACCATATCTGGAATGCCTATCGGCACCTATATTTGAAATGCCTATCGGCTTCTATATCTGAATTGCTTATCCGCACCTATTTTTAAAATGCCAATCGGCAACTATATCTGAAATGCCTATCGGCACCTATATCTGAAATGCCTATCGGCACCTATTTTTGAAATGCCTATCGGAAACTACATATGAAATGCCCATCAGCACCTATATTTGAAATGCTTATCGACAAATATATCTGAAATGCCTATCGACACCTATATTTGAAATACCTATCGGCTTCTATATCTGAAATGCCTATCGGCACCTATTTTTAAAATGCCAATCGGTAACTATATCTGAAATGTCTATCGGCACCTATATCTGAAATGCCTATCGGCACCAATTTTTGAAATGCCTATCGGAAACTACATCTGGAATGCCTATCATCACCTATATTTGAAATGCCTATCGGCAACCATATCTGGAATGCTTATCGGCACCTATATTTGAAATGCCTTTCGGCTTCTATATCTGAAATGCCTATCGGCACCTATTTTTAAAATGCCAATCGGCAACTATATCTGAAATGCCTATCGGCACCTATATCTGAAATGCCTATCGGCACCAATTTTTGAAATGCCTATCGGAAACTACATCTGGAATGCCTATCATCACCTATATTTGAAATGCCTATCGGCAACCATATCTGGAATGCTTATCGACACCTATATTTGAAATGCCTTTCGGCTTCAATATCTGAAATGCCTATCGGCACCTATTTTTAAAATGCCAATCGGCAACTATATCTGAAATTACTATCAGCACTTATATCTGAAATGCCTATCGGCACCTATTTTTTAAATGCCTATCGGAAACTACATCTGAAATGCCTATCAGCACCTATATTTGAAATGCCTATCGGCAACCATATCCGGAATGCCTATCGGCACCTATATTTGAAATGCCTATCGGCTTCTATATCTGAATTGCCTATCGGCACCTATTTTTAAAATGCCAATCGGCAACTATATCTAATATGCCTATCGGCACCTATATCTGAAATGCCTATCGGCACCTATTTTTGAAATGCCTATCGGAAACTACATCTGAAATGCCAATCAGCACCTATATTTGAAATGCCTATCGGCAACCATATCTGGAATGCCTATCGGCACCTATATTTGAAATGCCTATCGGCTTCTATATTTGAAATGCCTATCGACACTTATTTTTAAAATGCAAATTGGCAACTATATCTGAAATGCCTATCGGCACCTATTTCTAAAATGCCAATCGGCAACTATATCTGAAATGCCTATCGGCACCTATATCTGAAATGCCTATCGGCACTTATTTTTGAAATGCCTATCGGAAACTACATCTGAAATGCCTATCAGCACCTATGTTTGAAATGCCTATCGGCAACTATATCTGGAATGCCTATCGGCACCTATATTTGAAATGCCTATCGGCTTCTATATCTGAAATGCCTATCGGCACCTATTTTTAAAATGCCAATCGGCAATTATATCTGAAATGCCTATCGGCACCTATATCTGAAATGCCTAATGGCACCTATTTTTGAAATGCCTATCGGAAACTACATCTGAAATGCCTATCAGCACCTATATTTGAAATGCCTATCGGCAACTATATCTGAAATGCCTATCGACTCCTATATTTGAAATGCCTATCGGCTTCTATATCTGAAATGCCTATCGACACCTATTTTTAAAATGCCATTTGGCAACTATATCTGAAATGCCTATCGGCACCTATATCTGAAATGCCTATCGGCACCTATTTTTGAAATGCCTATCGGAAACTACATCTGAAATGCCTATCAGCACCTATATTTGAAATGCCTATCGGCACCTATTTTTAAAATGCCAATCGGCAACTATATCTGAAATGCCTATCGGCACCTATATCTGAAATGCCTATCGGCACCTATTTTTGAAATGCCTATCGGAAACTACATCTGAAATGCCTGTCAGCACTTATATTTGAAATGCCTATCGGCAACCATATCTGGAATGCCTATCGGCACCTATATTTGAAATGCCTATCGGCTTCTATATCTGAAATGCTTATCGGCACCTATTTTTAAAATGCCAATCGGCAACTATATCTGAAATGCCTATCGGCACCTATATCTGAAATGCCTATCGGCACCTATTTTAAATGCCTTTTGGAAACTACATCTGAAATGCGTATCTGCTCATATATTTGAAATGCCTATCGGCAACTATATCTGAAATGCCTATCGACACCTATATTTGAAATGCCTATCGGCTTCTATATCTGAAATGCCTATCGACACCTATTTTTAAAATGCCATTTGGCAACTATATCTGAAATGCCTATCGGCACCTATATCTGAAATGCCTATCGGCACCTATTTTTGAAATGCCTATCGGAAACTACATCTGAAATGCCTATCAGCACCTATGTTTGAAATGCCTATCGGCAACTATATCTGGAATGCCTATCGGCACCTATATTTGAAATGCCTATCGGCTTCTATATCTGAAATGCCTATCGGCACCTATTTTAAAATGCCAATTGGCAAGTATATCTGAAATGCCTATCGGCACCTATATCTGAAAAGCCTATCAACACCTATTTTTGAAATGCCTATCGGAAACTACATCTGAAATGCCTATCAGCACCTATATTTGAAATGCCTATCGGCAACCATATCTGGAATGCTTATCGGCATCTATATTTGAAATGCCTATCGGCTTTTATATCTGAAATGCCCATCGGCACCTATTTTAAAATGCCAATTGGCAAGTATATCTGAAATGTCTATCGGCACCTATATCTGAAATGCCTTTCGGCACCAATTTTTGAAATGCCAATCGGAAACTACATCTGGAATGCCTATCATCACCTATATTTGAAATGCCATTCGGCAACCATATCTGGAATGCTTATCGGCACCTATATTTGAAATGCCTTTCGGCTTCTATATCTGAAATGCCTATCGGCACCTATTTTTAAAATGCCAATCGGCAACTATATCTGAAATGCCTATCGGCACCTATATCTGAAATGCCTATCGGCACCAATTTTTGAAATGCCTATCGGAAACTACATCTGAAATGCCTATCAGCACCTATATTTGAAATGCCTATCGGCAACCATATCCGGAATGCCTATCGGCACCTATATTTGAAATGCCTATCGGCTTCTATATCTGAATTGCCTATCGGCAACTATTTTTAAAATGCCAATCGGCAACTATATCTGAAATGCCTATCGGCACCTATATCTGAAATGCCTATCGGCACCTATTTTTGAAATGCCTATCGGAAACTACATCTGAAATGCCTATCAGCACCTATATTTGAAATGCCTATCGGCAACCATATCTGGAATGCCTACCGGCACCTATTTTTGAAATGCCTATCGGAAACTACATCTGAAATGCCTATCAGCATCTATATTTGAAATACCTATCGGCAACCATATCTGGAATGCCTATCGGCACCTATATTTGAAATGCCTATCGGCTTCTATATCTGAAATGCCTATCAGCACCTATTTTGAAAATGCCTATCGGCAACTATATCTGAAGTGCCTATCGGCACGTATATCTGAAATGCCTATCGGCACCTATTTTTGAAATGCCTGTCGAAAACTACATCTGAAATGCCTATCAGCAACTATATTTGAAATGCCTATCGGCACAACCACATCAGAAATTCCTATCTGCACCTATATCTGAAATGCCTTTCGGCATTTATATCTGAAATGCTTATCGACACCTATATTTGAAATGCCTATCGGCACCTATATTTTAAATGCCTATCGGCAACTATATCTGATATGCCTATCGACACCTATATCTGAAATGCCTATCGGCACCTATTTTTGAAATGCCTATCGGAAACTACATCTAAATTGCCTATCGGCACCTATTTTTAAAATGCCAATCGGCAACTATATCTTAAATGCCTATCAGCACCTATATTTGAAATGCCTATCGGCAACAATATCTGGAATGCCTATCGACACCTATATTTGAAATGCCTATCGGCTTCTATATCTGAAATGCCTATCGACACCTATTTTTAAAATGCCAATTGGCAACTATATCTGCAATGCCTATCGGCACCTATATCTGAAATGCCTATCGGTACCTATTTTTGAAATGCCTATCGGAAACTACATCTGAAATGCCTATCAGCACTTATATTTGAAATGCCTATCGGCAACAATATCTGGAATGCCTATCGACACCTATATTTGAAATACCTATCGGCTTCTATATCTGAAGTGCCTATCGGCACCTGTTTTTAAAATGCCAATCGGCAACTATATCTGAAATGCCTATCGGCACCTATTTTTGTAATGCCTTTCGGAAACTACATCTGAAATGCCTATCTGCTCCTATATTTGAAATGCCTATCGGCAACCATATCTGAAATGCCTATCGACACCTATATTTGAAATACCTATCGGCTTCTATATCTGAAGTGCCTATCGGCACCTGTTTTTAAAATGCCAATCGGCAACTATATCTGAAATGCCTATCGGCACCTATATCTGAAATGCCTATCGGCATCAATTTTTGAAATGCCTATCGGAAACTACATCTAAAATGCCTATCAGCACCAATATTTGAAATGCCTATAGGCAACCATATCTGGAATGCCTATCGGCACCTATATTTGAAATGCCTATCGGCTTCTATATCTGAATTGCCTATCGGCACCTATATCTGAAATGCCTATCGGCACATATTTTTCAAATGCCTATCGGTAACTACATCTGAAATGCCTATCAGCACCTATATTTGAAATGTCTATCGGCAACCATATCTGGTTGCCTATCGGCACCTATATTTGAAATGCCTATCGGCTTCTATATCTGAAATGCCTATCGGCACCTATTTTTATAATGCCAATCGGCAACTATATCTGAAATGCCTATCGGCACCTATATTTGAAATGCCCATCGGCACCTATTTTTAAAATGCCTATCGGAAACTACATCTAAAATACCTATCAGCACCTATATTTGAAATGCCTATCGGCAACAATATCAGGAATGCCTATCGGCACCTATATTTGAAATGCCTATCGGCTTCTATATCTGAAATGCCTATCGACACCTATACTTGAAATACCTATCGGCTTCTATATCTGGAATGCCTATCGGCACCTATTTCTAAAATGCCAATCGGCAACTATATCTGAAATGTCTATCGGCACCTATATCTGAAATGCCTATCGGCACCAATTTTTGAAATGCCTATCGGAAACTACATCTGAAATGCCTGTCAGCACCTATATTTGAAATGCCTATCGGCAACCATATCTGGAATGCCTATCGGCACCTATATTTGAAATGCCTATCGGCAACCATATCTGGAATGCCTATCGGCACCTATATTTGAAATGCCCATCGGCACCTATTTTTGAAATGCCTATCGGAAACTACATCTAAAATACCTATCAGCACCTATATTTGAAATGCCTATCGGCAACAATATCAGGAATGCCTATCGACACCTATACTTGAAATACCTATCGGCTTCTATATCTGGAATGCCTATCGGCACCTATTTTTAAAATGCCAAACGACAACTATATCTGAAATGCCTATCGGCACCTATATGTGAAATGCCTATCGGCACCTATTTTTGAAATGCCTATCGGAAACTACATCTAAAATGCCTATCAGCACCTATATTTGAAATGCCTATCGGCAGTTACATCAGAAATGCCTATCGGCACCTATATCTGAAATGCCTTTCGGCATTTATATCTGAAATGCCTATCGACACCTATATTTGAAATGCCCATCGGCACCTATATTTTAAATGCCTATCGGCAACTATAACTGATATGCCTATCGGCACCTATATCTAAAATGCCCATCGGCACCTATTTTTGAGATGCCTATCGGAAACTACATCTAAAATGCCTATCGGCACCTATTTTTAAAATGCCAATCGGCAACTATATCTGGAATGCCTATCGGCACCTATATTTGAAATGCCTATCGGCTTCTATATCTGAAATGCCTATCGACACCTATTTTTAAAATGCCATTTGGCAACTATATCTGAAATGCCTATCGGCACCTATATCTGAAATGCCTATCGGCACCTATTTTTGAAATGCCTATCGGAAACTACATCTGAAATGCCTATCAGCACCTATCTTTGAAATGCCTATCGGCAACCATATCTGGAATGCTTATCGGCACCTATATTTGAAATGCCTATCGGCTTTTATATCTAAATTGCCTATCGGCACCTATTTTTAAACGCCAATCGGCAACTATATCTTAAAAGCCTATCGGCACCTATATCTGAAATGCCTATCGGCACCTATTTTTGAAATGCCTATCGGAAACTACATCTGAAATGCCTATCAGCACCTATATTTGAAATGCCTATCGGCAACCATATCTGGAATGCCTATCGGCACCTATGTTTGAAATGCCTATCGGCTTCTATATCTGAAACGCCTATTGGCACCTATTTTTAAAATGCCAATCGGCAACTATATCTGAAATGCCTATCGGCACCTATATATGAAATGCCTATCGGCACCTATTTTTAAGATGACTATCGGAAACTACATCTGAAATGCCTATCAGCACCTATATTTAAAATGCCTATCGGCAACCATACCTGAAATGCCTATCGACACCTATATTTGAAATACCTATCGGCTTCTATATCTGAAATGCCTATCGGCACCTATTTTTAAAATGCCAATCGGCAACTTTATCTGAAATGCCTATCGGCACCTATTTTTAAAATGCCAATCGGCAACTTTATCTGAAATGCCTATCGGCACCTATATCTGAAATGCCTATCTTTACCAATTTTCGAAATGCCTATCGGAAACTACATCTGAAATGCCTATCAGTACTTATATTTGAAATGCCTATCGGCAGCCATATCTAAAATGCCTATCGGCAACTATATTTGAAATGCCTATCGGCTTCTATATCTGAAATGCCTATCGACACCTATTTTTAAAATGCCAATTGGCAACTATATCTGAAATGCCTATCGGCACCTATATCTGAAATGCCTATCGGTACCTATTTTTGAAATGCCTATCGGAAACTACATCTGAAATGCCTATCAGCACTTATATTTGAAATGCCTATCGGCAAACATATCTGGAATGCCTATCGGCACCTATATTTGAAATGCCTATCGGCTTCTATATCTGAAATGCCTATCGGCACCTATTTTTAAAATGCCAATCAGCAACTGTATCTGAAATGCCTATCGGCATCTATATCTGAAATGCCTATCGGCAACTATTTTTGAAATGCCTTTCGGAAACTACATCTGAAATGCCTATCTGCTCCTATATTTGATATGCCTATCGGCAACCATATCTGAAATGCCTATCGACACCTATATTTGAAATACCTATCGGCTTCTATATCTGAAATGCCTATCGGCACCTATATCTGAAATGCCTATCGGTACCTATTTTTGAAATGCCTATCGGAAACTACATCTGAAATGCCTATCAGCACCTATATTTGAAATGCCTATCGGCAACCATACCTGGAATGCCTATCGGCACCTATATTTGAAATGCCTATCGGCTTCTATATCTGAAATGCCTATCGGCACCTATTTTTAAAATGCCAATTGGCAACTATATCTGAAATGCCTATCGGCACCTATATTTGAAATGCCTATCGGCTTGTATATCTGAAATGCCTATCGGCACCTATTTTTAAAACGCCAATCGGCAACTATATCTGAAGTGCCTATCGGCACCTATATCTGAAATGCCTATCGGCACCTATTTTTGAAATGCCTATCGAAAACTACATATGAAATGCCTATCAGCACCTATATTTGATATGCCTATCGGCAACCACATCAGAAATGATTATCGGCACCTATATCTGAAATGCCTTTCGGCATTTATATCTGAAATGCCTATCGACACCTATATTTAAAACGCCTATCGGCACCTATATTTTAAATGCCTATCGGCAACTATATCTGATATGCCTATTGGCACCTATATCTGAAATGCCTATCGGCACCTATTTTTAAAATGCCAATTGGCAACTATATCTGAAATGCCTATCGGCACATATATATCTGACATGCCTATCGGTACCTATTTTTGAAATGCCTATCGGAAACTACATCTGAAATGCCTATCAGCACTTATATTTGAAATGCCTATCGGCAACCATATCTGGAATGCCTATCGGCACCTATATTTGAAATGCCTATCGGCTCCTATATCTGAAATGCCTATCGGCACCTATTTTTAAAAATGCCTATCGGAAACTACATCTGAAATGCCTATCAGCACCTATATTTGAAATGCCTATCGGCAACCATACCTGGAATGCCTATCGGCACCTTTATTTGAAATGCCTATCGGCTTCTATATCTGAAATGCCTATCGACACCTATTTTTAAAATGCCAATCGGCAAATATATCTGAAATGCTTATCGGCACCTATATCTGAAATGCCAATCGGCACCTATTTTTGAAATGGCTATCGGAAACTACATCTGAAATGCCTATCAGCACCTATATTTGAAATGCCTATCGACAACCATATCTGGAATGCCTATCGGCACCTATATTTGAAATGCCTATCGGCTTGTATATCTGAAATGCCTATCGGCACCTATTTTTAAAACGCCAATCGGCAACTATATCTGAAGTGCCTATCGGCACCTATATCTGAAATGCCTATCGGCACCTATTTTTGAAATGCCTATCGAAAACTACATATGAAATGCCTATCAGCACCTATATTGGATATGCCTATCGGCAACCACATCAGAAATGATTATCGGCACCTATATCTGAAATGCCTTTCGGCATTTATATCTGAAATGCCTATCGACACCTATATTTTAAACGCCTATCGGCACCTATATTTTAAATGCCTATCGGCAAATATATCTGATAAGCCTATCGGCACCTATATCTGAAATGCCTATCGGCACCTATTTTTGAAATGCCTATCGGAAACTACATCTCAAATGCCTATCGGCACCTATTTTTAAAATGCCAATCGGCAACTATATCTGAAATGCCTATCGGCACCTATATCTAAAATGCCTATCGGCACCTATTTTTGAAATGCCTATCAGCACCTATATTTGAAATGCCTATCGGCAACCATATCTGGAATGCTTATCGGCACCTATATTTGAAATGCCTATCGGCTTTTATATCTAAATTGCCTATCGGCACCTATTTTTAAAATGCCAATCGGCAACTATATCTGAAATGCCTATCGGCACCTATATCTGAAATGCCTATCGGCACCTATTTTTGAAATGCCTATCGGAAACTACATCTGAAATGCCTATCAGCACCTATATTTGAAAAGCCTATCGGCAACCATATCTGGAATGCCTATCGGCACCTATGTTTGAAATGCTTATCGGCTTCTATATCTGAAACGCCTATTGGCACCTATTTTTAAAATGCCAATCGGCAACTATATCTGAAATGCCTAACGGCACCTATATCTGAATTGCCTATCGGCACCTATTTTTGAAATGCCTAACGGACACCACACATGAAATGCCTATCAGCACCTATATTTGAAATGCCTATCGGCAACCATATCTGGAATGCATATCGGCACCTATATTTGAAATGCCTATCGGCTTCTATATCTGAAATGCCTATCGACACCTATTTTTAAAATGCCAATCGGCAACTATATCTGAAATGCCTATCGGCACCTATATATGAAATGCCTATCGGCACCTATTTTTGAAATGCCTATCGGAAACTACATCTGAAATGCCTATCAGCACCTATATTTTAAATGCCTATCGGCAACCATACCTGAAATGCCTTTTGACACCTATATTTGAAATACCTATCGGCTTCTATATCTGAAATGCCTATCGGCACCTATTTTTAAAATGCCAATCGGCAACTTTATCTGAAATGCCTATCGGCACCTATATCTGAAATGCCTATCATCACCAATTTTCGAAATGCCTATCGGAAACTACATCTGAAATGCCTATCAGTACTTATATTTGAAATGCCTATCGGCAACCATATCTGAAATGCCTATCGGCAACTATATTTGAAATGCCTATCGGCTTCTATATCTGAAATGCCTATCGACACCTATTTTTAAAATGCCAATTGGCAACTATATCTGAAATGCCTATCGGCACATATATATCTGACATGCCTATCGGTACCTATTTTTGAAATGCTTATCGGAAACTACATCTGAAATGCCTATCAGCACTTATATTTGAAATGCCTATCGGCAACCATATCTGGAATGCCTATCGGCACCTATATTTGAAATGCCTATCGGCTTCAATATCTGAAATGCCTATCGGCACCTATTTTTAAAATGCCAATCGGCAACTGTATCTGAAATGCCTATTGGCACCTATATCTGAAATGCCTATCGGCAACTATTTTTGAAATGCCTTTCGGAAACTACATCTGAAATGCCTATCTGCTCCTATATTTGATATGCCTATCGGCAACCATATCTGAAATGCCTATCGACACCTATATTTGAAATACCTATCGGCTTCTATATCTGAAATGCCTATCGGCACCTGTTTTTAAAATGCCAATCGGCCACTATATCTGAAATGCCTATCGGCACCTATATCTGAAATGCCTATCGGCACCTATTTTTAAAAATGCCTATCGGAAACTACATCTGAAATGCCTATCAGCACCTATATTTGAAATGCCTATCGGCAACCATACCTGGAATGCCTATCGGCACCTATATTTGAAATGCCTATCGGCTTCTATATCTGAAATGCCTATCGGCACCTATTTTTAAAATGCCAATTGGCAACTATATCTGAAATGCCTATCGGCACCTATATTTGAAATGCTTATCGGCTTCTATATCTGAAATGCCTATCGACACCTATTTTTAAAATGCCAATCGGCAAATATATCTGAAATGCTTATCGGCACCTATATCTGAAATGCCAATCGGCACTTATTTTTGAAATGCCTATCGGAAACTACATCTGAAATGCCTATCAGCACCTATATTTGAAATGCCTATCGACAACCATATCTGGAATGCCTATCGGCACCTATATTTGAAATGCCTATCGGCTTGTATATCTGAAATGCCTATCGGCACCTATTTTTAAAACGCCAATCGGCAACTATATCTAAAGTGCCTATCGGCACCTATATCTGAAATGCCTATCGGTACCTATTTTTGAAATGCCTATCGAAAACTACATATGAAATGCCTATCAGCACCTATATTTGATATGCCTATCGGCAACCACATCAGAAATGATTATCGGCACCTATATCTGAAATGCCTTTCGGCATTTATATCTGAAATGCCTATCGACACCTATATTTAAAACGCCTATCGGCACATATATTTTAAATGCCTATCGGCAACTATATCTGATATGCCTATCGGCACCTATATCTGAAATGCCTATCGACACCTATATTTGAAATACCTATCGGCTTCTATATCTGAAATGACTATCGGCACCTATTTTTAAAATGCCAATCGGCAACTATATCTGAAATGCCTATCGGCACCTAAATCTGAAATGCCTATCGGCACCAATTTTTGAGATGCCTATCGGAAACTACACCTGAAATGCCAATCAGCACCTATATTTGAATTGCCTATCGGCAACCATATCTGGAATGCCTATCGGCACCTATACTTGAAATGCCTATCGGCTTCTATATTTGACATGCCTATCGACACCTATTTTTAAAATGCAAATTGGCAACTATATCTGAAATGCCTATCGGCACCTATATCTGAAATGCCTATCGGTTCCTATTTTTGAAATGCCTATCGGAAACTACATCTGAAATGCCTGTCAGCACTTATATTTGAAATGCCTATCGGCAACCATATCTGGAATGCCTATCGGCACCTATATTTGAAATGCCTATCGGCTTCTAAATCTGAAATGCTTATCGGCACCTATTTTTAAAATGCCAATCGGCAACTATATCTGAAATGCCTATCGGCACCTATATCTGAAATGCCTATCGGCACCTATTTTTGAAATGCCTTTTGGAAACTACATCTGAAATGCGTATCTGCTCATATATTTGAAATGCCTATCTGCAACCATATCTGAAATGCCTATCGACACCTATATTTGAAATACCTATCGGCTTCTATATCTGAAATGCCTATCGGCACCTATTTCTAAAATGCCAATCGGCAACTATATCTGAAATGCCTATCGGCACCTATATCTGAAATGCCTATCGGCACTTATTTTTGAAATGCCTATCGGAAACTACATCTGAAATGCCTATCAGCACCTATGTTTGAAATGCCTATCGGCAACTATATCTGGAATGCCTATCGGCACCTATATTCGAAATGCCTATCGGCTTCTATATCTGAAATGCCTATCGGCACCTATTTTTAAAATGCCAATCGGCAATTATATCTGAAATGCCTATCGGCACCTATATCTGAAATGCCTAATGGCACCTATTTTTGAAATGCCTATCGGAAACTACATCTGAAATGCCTATCAGCACCTATATTTGAAATACCTATCGGCAACCATATCTAAAATGCCTATCAACTCCTATATTTGAAATGCCTATCGCTTCTATATCTGAAATGCCTATCGACACCTATTTTTAAAATGCCATTTGGCAACTATATCTGAAATGCCTATCGGCACCTATATCTGAAATGCCTATCGGCACCTATTTCTGAAATGCCTATCGGAAACTACATCTGAAATGCCTATCAGCACCTATATTTGAAATGCATATCGGCAACCATATCTGAAATGCCTATCGACACCTATATTTGAAATACCTATCGGCTTCTATATCTGAAATGCCTATCGGCACCTATTTTTAAAATGCCAATCGGCAACTATATCTGAAATGCCTATCGGCACCTATATCTGAAATGCCTATCGGCACCTATTTTTGAAATGCCTATCGGAAACTACATCTGAAATGCCTATCAGCACCTATATTTGAAATGCCTATCGGCAACCATATCTGGAATGCTTATCGGCACCTATATTTGAAATGCCTATCGGCTTTTATATCTGAAATGCCTATCGGCACCTATTTTAAAATGCCAATCGGCATGTATATCTGAAATGCCTATCGGCACCTATATCTGAAAAGCCTATCAACACCTATTTTTGAAATGCCTATCGGAAACTACATCTGAAATGCCTATAAGCACCTATATTTGAAATGCCTATCGGCAACCATATCTGGAATGCCTATCGGCACCTATATTTGAAATGCCTATCGGCTTCTATATCTGAAACGCTTATTGGCACCTATTTTTAAAATGCCAATCGGCAACTATATCTGAAATGCCTATCGGCTCCTATATCTGAAATGCCTATCGGCACCTATTTTTGAAATGCCTATCGGAAACTACATCTGAAATGCCTATCAGCACCTATATTTGAAATGCCTATCGGCAACCATATCCGGAATGCCTATCGGCACCTATATTTGAAATGCCTATCGGCTTCTATATCTGAATTGCTTATCCGCACCTATTTTTAAAATGCCAATCGGCAACTATATCTGAAATGTCTATCGGCACCTATATCTGAAATGCCTATCGGCACCTATTTTTGAAATGCCTATCGGAAACTACATATGAAATGCCCATCAGCACCTATATTTGAAATGCTTATCGACAAACATATCTGAAATGCCTATCGACACCTATATTTGAAATACCTATCGGCTTCTATATCTGAAATGCCTATCGGCACCTATTTTTAAAATGCCAATCGGTAACTATATCTGAAATGTCTATCGGCACCTATATCTGAAATGCCTATCGGCACCAATTTTTGAAATGCCTATCGGAAACTACATCTGGAATGCCTATCATCACCTATATTTGAAATGCCTATCGGCAACCATATCTGGAATGCTTATCGGCACCTATATTTGAAATGCCTTTCGGCTTCTATATCTGAAATGCCTATCGGCCCCTATTTTTAAAATGCCAATCGGCAACTATATCTGAAATGCCTATCGGCACCTATATCTGAAATGCCTATCGGCACCAATTTTTGAAATGCCTATCGGAAACTACATCTGGAATGCCTATCATCACCTATATTTGAAATGCCTATCGGCAACCATATCTGGAATGCTTATCGGCACCTATATTTGAAATGCCTTTCGGCTTCTATATCTGAAATGCCTATCGGCACCTATTTTTAAAATGCCAATCGGCAACTATATCTGAAATTACTATCAGCACTTATATCTGAAATGCCTATCGGCACCTATTTTTTAAATGCCTATCGGAAACTACATCTGAAATGCCTATCAGCACCTATATTTGAAATGCCTATCGGCAACCATATCCGGAATGCCTATCGGCACCTATATTTGAAATGCCTATCGGCTTCTATATCTGAATTGCCTATCGGCACCTATTTTTAAAATGCCAATCGGCAACTATATCTAATATGCCTATCGGCACCTATATCTGAAATGCCTATCGGCACCAATTTTTGAAATGCCTATCGGAAACTACATCTGGAATGTCTATCATCACCTATATTTGAAATGCCTATCGGCAACCATATCTGGAATGCTTATCGGCACCTATATTTGAAATGCCTTTCGGCTTCTATATCTGAAATGCCTATCGGCACCTATTTTTAAAATGCCAATCGGCAACTATATCTGAAATGCCTATCGGCACCTATATCTGAAATGCCTATCGGCACCAATTTTTGAAATGCCTATCGGAAACTACATCTGAAATGCCTATCTGCACCTATATTTGAAATCCCTATCGGCAACCATATCTGGAATGCTTATCGGCACCTATATTTGAAATGCCTATCGGCTTCTATATCTGAAATGCCTATCGGCACCTATTTTTAAAATGCCAATCGGCAACTATATCTGAAATTACTATCAGCACCTATATCTGAAATGCCTATCGGCACCTATTTTTTAAATGCCTATCGGAAACTACATCTGAAATGCCTATCAGCACCTATATTTAAAATGCCTATCGGCAACCATATCCGGAATGCCTATCGGCACCTATATTTGAAATGCCTATCGGCTTCTATATCTGAATTGCCTATCGGCACCTATTTTTAAAATGCCAATCAGCAACTATATCTAATATGCCTATCGGCACCTATATCTGAAATGCCTATCGGCACCTATTTTTGAAATGCCTATGGGAAACTACATCTGAAAAGCCAATCAGCACCTATATTTGAAATGCCTATCGGCAACCATATCTGGAATGCCTATCGGCACCTATATTTGAAATGCCTATCGGCTTCTATATTTGAAATGCCTATCGACACTTATTTTTAAAATGCAAATTGGCAACTATATCTGAAATGCCTATCGGCACCTATATCTGAAATGCCTATCGGTTCCTATTTTTGAAATGCCTATCGGAAACTACATCTGAAATGCCTGTCAGCACTTATATTTGAAATGCCTATCGGCAACCATATCTGGAATGCCTATCGGCACCTATATTTGAAATGCCTATCGGCTTCTATATCTGAAATGCTTATCGGCACCTATTTTTAAAATGCCAATCGGCAACTATATCTGAAATGCCTATCGGCACCTATATCTGAAATGCCTATCGGCACCTATTTTTGAAATGCCTTTTGGAAACTACATCTAAAATGCGTATCTGCTCATATATTTGAAATGCCTATCAGCAACCATATCTGAAATGCCTATCGACACCTATATTTGAAATACCTATCGGCTTCTATATCTGAAATGCCTATCGGCACCTATTTTTAAAATGCCAATCGGCAACTATATCTGAAATGCCTATCGGGACCTATATCTGAAATGACTATCGGCACCAATTTTTGAAATGCCTATCGGAAACTACATCTGAAATGCCTATCAGCACCATTATTTGAAATGCCTATCGGCAACCATATCTGGAATGCTTATCGGCACCTATATTTGAAATGCCTATCGGCTTCTATATCTAAAATGCCTATCGACACCTATTTTTAAAATGCAATTGGCAACTATATCTGAAATGCCTATCGGCACCTATATCTGAAATGCCTATCGGTACCTATTTTTGAAATGCCTATCGGAAACTACATCTGAAATGATTATCAGCATTTATGTTTGAAATGCCTATTGGCAACCATATCTGGAATGCCTATCGGCACCTATATTTGAAATGCCTATCGGCTTCTATATCTGAAATGCCTATCGGCACCTATATCTGAAATGCCTATCGGCACCTATTTTTGAAATGCTTTTGGGAAACTACATCTGAAATGCCTATCTGCTCCTATATTTGAAATGCCTATCGGCAACCATATCTGAAATGCCTATCGACACCTATATTTAAAATACCTATCGGCTTCTATATCTGAAATGCCTATCGGCACCTGTTTTTAAAATGCCAATCGGCAACTATATCTGAAATGCCTATCGGCACCTATATCTGAAATGCCTATCGGCATCAATTTTTGAAATGCCTATCGAAAACTACATCTAAAATGCCTATCAGCACCTATATTTGAAATGCCTATCGGCAACCATATCTGGAATGCCTATCGGCACCTATATTTGAAATGCCTATCGGCTTCTATATCTGAAATGCCTATCGGCACCTATTTTTTATAATGCCAATTGGCAACTATATCTGAAATGCCTATCGGCACCTATATCTGAAATGACTATCGGCACCTATTTTTGAAATGCCTATCGGAAACTACATCTGAAATGATTATCAGCATTTATGTTTGAAATGCCTATTGGCAACCATATCTGGAATGCCTATCGGCACCTATATTTGAAATGCCTATCGGCTTCTATATCTGAAATGCCTATCGGCACCTATATTTGAAATGCCTATCGGCACCTATTTTTGAAATGCTTTTCGGAAACTACATCTGAAATGCCTATCTGCTCCTATATTTGAAATGCCTATCGGCAACCATATCTGAAATGCCTATCGACACCTATATTTGAAATACCTATCGGCTTCTATATCTGAAATGCCTATCGGCACCTGTTTTTAAAATGCCAATTGGCAACTATATCTGAAATGCCTATCGGCACCTATATCTAAAATGCCTATCTGCATCAATTTTTGAAATGCTTATCGGAAACTACATATAAAATGCCTATCAGCACCTATATTTGAAATGCCTATCGGCAACCATATCTGGAATGCCTATCGGCACCTATATTTGAAATGCCTATCGGCAACTATATCTGAAATGCCTATCGACTCCTATATTTGAAATGCCTATCGGCTTCTATATCTGAAATGCCTATCAACACCTATTTTTAAAATGCCATTTGGCAACTATATCTGAAATGCCTATCGGCACCTATATCTGAAATGCCTATCGGCACCTATTTTTGAAATGCCTATCGGAAACTACATCTGAAATGCCTATCAGCACCTATATTTGAAATGCCTATCGGCACCTATTTTTAAAATGCCAATCGGCAACTATATCTGAAATGCCTATCGGCACCTATATCTGAAATGCCTATCGGCATCTATTTTTGAAATGCCTATCGGAAACTACATCTGAAATGCCTATCAGCACCTATATTTGAAATGCCTATCGGCAACCATATCTGGAATGCTTATCGGCATCTATATTTGAAATGCCTATCGGCTTTTATATCTGAAATGCCTACCGGCACCTATTTTAAAATGCCAATTGGCAAGTATATCTGAAATGCCTATCGGCACCTATTTTTGAAATGCCTATCGGAAACTACATCTGAAATGCCTATCAGCACCTATATTTGAAATGCCTATTGGCACCTATTTTTAAAATGCCAATCGGCAACTATATCTGAAATGCCTATCGGCACCTATATCTGAAATGCCTATCGGCACCTATATCTGAAATGCCTATCGGCACCTATTTTTGAAATGCCTATCGGAAACTACATCTGAAATGCCTATCAGCACCTATATTTACAATGCCTATCGGCAACCATATCTGGAATGCCTATCGGCACCTATATTTGAAATGCCTATCGGCTTCTATATCTGAATTGCCTATCCGCACCTATTTTTAAAATGCCAATCGGCAACTATATCTGAAATGCCTATCGGCACCTATATCTGAAATGCCTATCGGCACCTATTTTTGAAATGCCTATCGGAAACTACATATGAAATGCCCATCAGCACCTATATTTGAAATGCTTATCGACAAACATATCTGAAATGCATATCGACACCTATATTTGAAATACCTATCGGCTTCTATATCTGAAATGCCTATCGGCACCTATTTTTAAAATGCCAATCGGTAACTATATCTGAAATGTCTATCGGCACCTATATCTGAAATGCCTATCGGCACCAATTTTTGAAATGCCTATCGGAAACTACATCTGGAATGAGTATCATCACCTATATTTGAAATGCCTATCGGCAACCATATCTGGAATGCTTATCGGCACCTATATTTGAAATGCCTTTCGGCTTCTATATCTGAAATGCCTATCGGCACCTATTTTTAAAATGCCGATCGGCAACTATATCTGAAATGCCTATCGGCACCTATATCTGAAATGCCTATCGGCACCAATTTTTGAAATGCCTATCGGAAAATACATCTGAAATGCCTATCAGCACCTATATTTGAAATCCCTATCGGCAACCATATCTGGAATGCTTATCGGCACCTATATTTGAAATGCCTATCGGCTTCTATATCTGAAATGCCTATCGGCACCTATTTTTTAAATGCCAATCGGCAACTATATCTGAGATTACTATCAGCACCTATATCTGAAATGCCTATCGGCACCTATTTTTTAAATGCCTATCGGCAACCATATCTGGAATGCCTATCGGCACCTATATTTGAAATGCCTATCGGCAACTATATCTGAAATGCCTATCGACTCCTATATTTGAAATGCCTATCGGCTTCTATATCTGAAATGCCTATCAACACCTATTTTTAAAATGCCATTTGGCAACTATATCTGAAATGCCTATCGGCACCTATATCTGAAATGCCTATCGGCACCTATTTTTGAAATGCCTATCGGAAACTACATCTGAAATGCCTATCAGCACCTATATTTGAAATGCCTATCGGCACCTATTTTTAAAATGCCAATCGGCAACTATATCTGAAATGCCTATCCGCACCTATATCTGAAATGCCTATCGGCATCTATTTTTGAAATGCCTATCGGAAACTACATCTGAAATGCCTATCAGCACCTATATTTGAAATGCCTATCGGCAACCATATCTGGAATGCTTATCGGCATCTATATTTGAAATGCCTATCGGCTTTTATATCTGAAATGCCTACCGGCACCTATTTTAAAATGCCAATTGGCAAGTATATCTGAAATGCCTATCGGCACCTATATCTGAAAAGCCTATCAACACCTATTTTTGAAATGCCTATCGGAAACTACATCTGAAATGCCTATCAGCACCGATATTTGAAATGCCTATCGGCAACCATATCTGGAATGCCTATCGGCACCTATATTTGAAAAGCCTATCGGCTTCTATATCTGAAACGCCTATTGGCACCTATTTTTAAAATGCCAATCGGCAACTATATCTGAAATGCCTTTCGGCACCTATATCTGAAATGCCTATCGGCACCTATATCTGAAATGCCTATCGGCACCTATTTTTGAAATGCCTATCGGAAACTACATCTGAAATGCCTATCAGCACCTATATTTACAATGCCTATCGGCAACCATATCTGGAATGCCTATCGGCACCTATATTTGAAATGCCTATCGGCTTCTATATCTGAATTGCCTATCCGCACCTATTTTTAAAATGCCAATCGGCAACTATATCTGAAATGCCTATCGGCACCTATATCTGAAATGCCTATCGGCACCTATTTTTGAAATGCCTATCGGAAACTACATATGAAATGCCCATCAGCACCTATATTTGAAATGCTTATCGACAAACATATCTGAAATGCCTATCGACACCTATATTTGAAATACCTATCGGCTTCTATATCTGAAATGACTATCGGCACCTATTTTTAAAATGCCAATCGGTAACTATATCTGAAATGTCTATCGGCACCTATATCTGAAATGCCTATCGGCACCAATTTTTGAAATGCCTATCGGAAACTACATCTGGAATGAGTATCATCACCTATATTTGAAATGCCTATCGGCAACCATATCTGGAATGCTTATCGGCACCTATATTTGAAATGCCTTTCGGCTTCTATATCTGAAATGCCTATCGGCACCTATTTTTAAAATGCCGATCGGCAACTATATCTGAAATGCCTATCGGCACCTATATCTGAAATGCCTATCGGCACCAATTTTTGAAATGCCTATCGGAAAATACATCTGAAATGCCTATCAGCACCTATATTTGAAATCCCTATCGGCAACCATATCTGGAATGCTTATCGGCACCTATATTTGAAATGCCTATCGGCTTCTATATCTGAAATGCCTATCGGCACCTATTTTTTAAATGCCAATCGGCAACTATATCTGAGATTACTATCAGCACCTATATCTGAAATGCCTATCGGCACCTATTTTTTAAATGCCTATCGGAAACTACATCTGAAATGCCTATCAGCACCTATATTTGAAATGCCTATCGGCAACCATATCTGAAATGCCTATCGGCACCTATATCTGAAATGCCCATCGGCACCAATTTTTGAAATGCCTATCGGAAACTACATCTGAAATGCCTTTCAGCACTTATATTTGAAATGCCTATCGGCAACCATATCTGGAATGCCTATCGGCACCTACATTTGAAATGCCTATCGGCTTCTATATCTGAAATGCCTATCGGCACCTATTTTAAAAATGCCAATCGGCAACTATATCTGAAATGCCTATCTGCACCTATATCTGAAATGCCTATCGGCACCTATTTTTGTAATGCCTATCGGAAACTACATCTGAAATGCCTATCAGCACCTATATTTGAAATACCTATCGGCAACCATATCTGGAATGCCTATCGGCACCTATATTTGAAATGCCTATCGGCTTCTATATCTGAAATGCCTATCGGCACCTATTTTTAAAATGCCTATCGGCAACTATATCTGAAGTGCCTATCGGCACCTATATCTGAAATGCCTATCGGCACCTATTTTTGAAATGCCTATCAAAAACTACATCTGAAATGCCTATCAGCACCTATATTTGAAATGGCTATCGGCAACCACATCAGAAATTCCTATCGGCACCTATATCTGAAATGCCTTTCGGCATTTATATCTGAAATGCTTATCGACACCTATATTTGAAATGCCTATCAGCACCTATATTTTAAATGCCTATCGGCAACTATATCTGATATGCCTATCGGCACCTATATCCGAAATGCCTATCGGCACCTATTTTTGAAATGCCTATCGGAAACTACATCTAAAATGCCTATCGGCACCTATTTTTAAAATGCCAATTGGCAACTATATCTTAAATGCCTATCAGCACCTATATTTGAAATGCCTATCGGCAACCATATCTGGAATGCCTATCGGCACCTATATTTGAAATGCCTATCGGCTTCTATATCTGAAATGCCTATCGACACCTATTTTTAAAATGCTAATTGCCAACTATATCTGCAATGCCTATCGGCACCTGTATCTGAAATGCCTATCGGTACCTATTTTTGAAATGCCTATCTGAAACTACATCTGAAATGCCTATCAGCACTTATATTTGAAATGCCTATCGGCAACCATATCTAGAATGCCTATCGGCACCTATATTTGAAATGCCTATCGGCTTCTATATCTGAAATGCCTATTGGCACCTATTTTTAAAATGCCAATCGGCAACTATATCGAAAATGCCTATCGGCACCTATATCTGAAATGCCTATCGGCACCTATTTTTGTAATGCCTTTCGGAAACTACATCTGAAATGCCTATCTGCTCCTATATTTGAAATGCCTATCGGCAACCATATCTTAAATGCCTATCGGCACCTATATTTGAAATGCCTATCGGCTTCTATATCTGAAATGCCTATCGGCACCTATATTTGAAATGCCTATCGGCAACCATATCTGGAATGCCTATCGGCACCTATATTTGAAATACCTATCGGCTTCTATATCTGAAATGCCTATCGGCACCTGTTTTTAAATGCCAATCGGCAACTATATCTGAAATGCCTATCGGCACCTATATCTGAAATGCCTATCGGCATCAATTTTTGAAATGCCTATCGGAAACTACATCTAAAATGCCTATCAGCACCTATATTTGAAATGCCTATAGGCAACCATATCTGGAATGCCTATCGGCACCTATATTTGAAATGCCTATCGGCTTCTATATCTGAAATGCCTATCGGCACCTATTTTTAAAATGCCAATCGGCAACTATATCAGAAATGCCTATCGGCACCTATATCTGAAATGCCTATCGGCACCTATATCTGAAATGCCTATCGGCACCTATTTTTGTAATGCCTTTCGGAAACTACATCTGAAATGCCCATCTGCTCCTATATTTGAAATGCCTATCGGCAACCATATCTGAAATGCCTATCGACACCTATATTTGATATAGCTATCGGCTTCTATATTTGAAATGCCTATCGGCTTCTATATCTGAAATGCCTATCGGCACCTATTTTTCAAATGCCTATCGGAAACTACATCTAAAATGCCTATGAGCACCTATATTTGAAATGCCTATCGGCAACCATATCTGGGATGCCTATCGGCACCTATATTTGAAAAGCCTATCGGCTTCTATATCTGAAACGCCTATTGGCACCTATTTTTAAAATGCCAATCGGCAACTATATCTGAAATGCCTATCGGCACCTATATCTGAAATGCCTATCGGCACCTATATCTGAAATGCCTATCGGCACCTATTTTTGAAATGCCTATCGGAAACTACATCTGAAATGCCTATCAGCACCTATATTTACAATGCCTATCGGCAACCATATCTGGAATGCCTATCGGCACCTATATTTGAAATGCCTATCGGCTTCTATATCTGAATTGCCTATCCGCACCTATTTTTAAAATGCCAATCGGCAACTATATCTGAAATGCCTATCGGCACCTATATCTGAAATGCCTATCGGCACCTATTTTTGAAATGCCTATCGGAAACTACATATGAAATGCCCATCAGCACCTATATTTGAAATGCTTATCGACAAACATATCTGAAATGCCTATCGACACCTATATTTGAAATACCTATCGGCTTCTATATCTGAAATGCCTATCGGCACCTATTTTTAAAATGCCAATCGGTAACTATATCTGAAATGTCTATCGGCACCTATATCTGAAATGCCTATCGGCACCAATTTTTGAAATGCCTATCGGAAACTACATCTGGAATGAGTATCATCACCTATATTTGAAATGCCTATCGGCAACCATATCTGGAATGCTTATCGGCACCTATATTTGAAATGCCTTTCGGCTTCTATATCTGAAATGCCTATCGGCACCTATTTTTAAAATGCCGATCGGCAACTATATCTGAAATGCCTATCGGCACCTATATCTGAAATGCCTATCGGCACCAATTTTTGAAATGCCTATCGGAAAATACATCTGAAATGCCTATCAGCACCTATATTTGAAATCCCTATCGGCAACCATATCTGGAATGCTTATCGGCACCTATATTTGAAATGCCTATCGGCTTCTATATCTGAAATGCCTATCGGCACCTATTTTTTAAATGCCAATCGGCAACTATATCTGAGATTACTATCAGCACCTATATCTGAAATGCCTATCGGCACCTATTTTTTAAATGCCTATCGGAAACTACATCTGAAATGCCTATCAGCACCTATATTTGAAATGCCTATCGGCAACCATATCTGAAATGCCTATCGGCACCTATATCTGAAATGCCCATCGGCACCAATTTTTGAAATGCCTATCGGAAACTACATCTGAAATGCCTTTCAGCACTTATATTTGAAATGCCTATCGGCAACCATATCTGGAATGCCTATCGGCACCTACATTTGAAATGCCTATCGGCTTCTATATCTGAAATGCCTATCGGCACCTATTTTAAAAACGCCAATCGGCAACTATATCTGAAATGCCTATCTGCACCTATATCTGAAATGCCTATCGGCACCTATTTTTGTAATGCCTATCGGAAACTACATCTGAAATGCCTATCAGCACCTATATTTGAAATACCTATCGGCAACCATATCTGGAATGCCTATCGGCACCTATATTTGAAATGCCTATCGGCTTCTATATCTGAAATGCCTATCGGCACCTATTTTTAAAATGCCTATCGGCAACTATATCTGAAGTGCCTATCGGCACCTATATCTGAAATGCCTATCGGCACCTATTTTTGAAATGCCTATCAAAAACTACATCTGAAATGCCTATCAGCACCTATATTTGAAATGGCTATCGGCAACCACATCAGAAATTCCTATCGGCACCTATATCTGAAATGCCTTTCGGCATTTATATCTGAAATGCTTATCGACACCTATATTTGAAATGCCTATCAGCACCTATATTTTAAATGCCTATCGGCAACTATATCTGATATGCCTATCGGCACCTATATCCGAAATGCCTATCGGCACCTATTTTTGAAATGCCTATCGGAAACTACATCTAAAATGCCTATCGGCACCTATTTTTAAAATGCCAATTGGCAACTATATCTTAAATGCCTATCAGCACCTATATTTGAAATGCCTATCGGCAACCATATCTGGAATGCCTATCGGCACCTATATTTGAAATGCCTATCGGCTTCTATATCTGAAATGCCTATCGACACCTATTTTTAAAATGCTAATTGCCAACTATATCTGCAATGCCTATCGGCACCTGTATCTGAAATGCCTATCGGTACCTATTTTTGAAATGCCTATCTGAAACTACATCTGAAATGCCTATCAGCACTTATATTTGAAATGCCTATCGGCAACCATATCTAGAATGCCTATCGGCACCTATATTTGAAATGCCTATCGGCTTCTATATCTGAAATGCCTATTGGCACCTATTTTTAAAATGCCAATCGGCAACTATATCGAAAATGCCTATCGGCACCTATATCTGAAATGCCTATCGGCACCTATTTTTGTAATGCCTTTCGGAAACTACATCTGAAATGCCTATCTGCTCCTATATTTGAAATGCCTATCGGCAACCATATCTTAAATGCCTATCGGCACCTATATTTGAAATGCCTATCGGCTTCTATATCTGAAATGCCTATCGGCACCTATATTTGAAATGCCTATCGGCAACCATATCTGGAATGCCTATCGGCACCTATATTTGAAATACCTATCGGCTTCTATATCTGAAATGCCTATCGGCACCTGTTTTTAAATGCCAATCGGCAACTATATCTGAAATGCCTATCGGCACCTATATCTGAAATGCCTATCGGCATCAATTTTTGAAATGCCTATCGGAAACTACATCTAAAATGCCTATCAGCACCTATATTTGAAATGCCTATAGGCAACCATATCTGGAATGCCTATCGGCACCTATATTTGAAATGCCTATCGGCTTCTATATCTGAAATGCCTATCGGCACCTATTTTTAAAATGCTAATTGGCAACTATATCTGAAATGCCCATCGGCAACTATATCTGAAATGCCTTACGGCACCTTTTTTTGAAATGCCTATCGGAAACTACATCTGAAATGCCTATCAGCACCTATATTTGAAATGCCTATCGGCAACCATATCTGGAATGCCTATCGGCACCTATATTTGAAATGCCTATCGGCTTCTATATCTGAAATGCCTATCGGCACCTATTTTTAAAATGCCAATCGGCAACTATATCAGAAATGCCTATCGGCACCTATATCTGAAATGCCTATCGGCACCTATATCTGAAATGCCTATCGGCACCTATTTTTGTAATGCCTTTCGGAAACTACATCTGAAATGCCCATCTGCTCCTATATTTGAAATGCCTATCGGCAACCATATCTGAAATGCCTATCGACACCTATATTTGATATACCTATCGGCTTCTATATCTGAAATGCCTATCGGCACCTGTTTTTAAAATGCCAATCGGCAACTATATCTGAAATGCCTATCGGCACCTATATCTGAAATGCCTATCGGCATCAATTTTTGAGATGCCTATCGGAAACTACATCTAAAATGCCTATCAGCACCTATATTTGAAATGCCTATAGGCAACCATATCTGGAATGCCTATCGGCACCTATATTTGAAATGCCTATCGGCTTCTATATCTGAAATGCCTATCGGCACCTATTTTTCAAATGCCTATCGGAAACTACATCTAAAATGCCTATGAGCACCTATATTTGAAATGCCTATCGGCAACCATATCTGGGATGCCTATCGGCACCTATATTTGAAATGCCTATCGGCTTCTATATCTGAAATGCCTATCGGCACCTATTTTTAAAATGCTAATTGGCAACTATATCTGAAATGCCTATCGGCACCTATTTTTGAAATGCCTATCTGAAACTACATCTAAAATGCCTATCAGCACCAATATTTGAAATGCCTATCGGCAACCATATCTGAAATGCCTATCAACACCTAAAATTGAATTACCTATCGGCTTCTATATCTGAAATGCCTATCGGCACCTATTTTTAAAATGCCAATCGGCAACTATATCTGAAATGCCTATCGGCACCTATATCTGAAATGCCTATCGGCACCAATTTTTAAAATGCCTATCGGAAACTACATCTGAAATGCTTATCAGCACCTATATTTGAAATGCCTATCGGGAACCATATCTGGAATGCCTATCGGCACCTATATTTGAAATGCCTATTGGCTTCTATATCTGAAATGCCTATCGGCACATATTTTTAAAATGCCAATCGGCAACTATATCTGAAATGCCTATCGGCACCTATATCTGAAATGCTTATCGGCACCTATTTTTAAAATGCCTATCGGAAACTACATCTGAAATGCCTATCAGCACCTATATTTGAATTGCCTATCGGCAAACATATCTGGAATGCCTATCGGCACCTATATTTGAAATGCCTATCGGCTTCTATATCTGAAATGCCTATCGGCACCTATTTTTAAAATGCCAATCGGCAACTATATCTGTAATGCCTATCGGCACCTATATCTGAAATGCCTATCGGCACCTATTTTTGAAATGCCTATCGGAAACTACATCTGAAATGCCTATCAGCGCCAATATTTGAAATGCCTATCGGCAACCATATCTGAAACGTCTATCGGCACCTATATTTGAAATGCCTATCGGCTTCTATATCTGAAATGCCTATCGACACCTATTTTTAAAATGCCAATTGGCAACTATATCTGAAATGTCTATCGGCACCTATATCTGAAATGCCTATCGGTACCTATTTTTGAAATACCTATCGGAAACTACATCTGAAATGCCTATCAGCACTTATATTTGAAATGCCTACCGTCAACCATATCTGGAATGCCTATCGGCACCTATATTTGAAATGCCTATCGGCTTATACATCTGAAATGCCTATCGGCACCAATTTTTGAAATGCCTATCGGAAACTACATCTGGAATGAGTATCATCACCTATATTTGAAATGCCTATCGGCAACCATATCTGGAATGCTTATCGGCACCTATATTTGAAATGCCTTTCGGCTTCTATATCTGAAATGCCTATCGGCACCTATTTTTAAAATGCCAATCGGCAACTATATCTGAAATGCCTATCGGCACCTATATCTGAAATGCCTATCGGCACCAATTTTTGAAATGCCTATCGGAAACTACATCTGAAATGCCTATCAGCACCTATATTTGAAATCCCTATCGGCAACCATATCTGGAATGCTTATCGGCACCTATATTTGAAATGCCTATCGGCTTCTATATCTGAAATTCCTATCGGCACCTATTTTTAAAATGCCAATCGGCAACTATATCTGAAATTACTATCAGCACCTATATCTGAAATGCCTATCGGCACCTATTTTTTAAATTACTATCGGAAACTACATCTGAAATGCCTATCAGCACCTATATTTGAAATGCCTATCGGCAACCATATCCGGAATGCCTATCGGCACCTATATTTGAAATGCCTATCGGCTTCTATATCTGAAATGCCTATCGGCACCTTTTTTTAAAATGCCAATCGGCAACTATATCTGAAATGCCTATCGGCACCTATATCTGAAATGCCTATCGGCACCTATTTTTGAAATGCCTATCGGAAACTACATCTGAAATGCCTATCAGCACCTATATTTGAAATCCCTATCGGCAACCATATCTGGAATGCTTATCGGCACCTATATTTGAAATGCCTATCGGCTTCTATATCTGAAATGCCTATCGGCACCTATTTTTTAAATGCCAATCGGCAACTATATCTGAGATTACTATCAGCACCTATATCTGAAATGCCTATCGGCACCTATTTTTTAAATGCCTATCGGAAACTACATCTGAAATGCCTATCAGCACCTATATTTGAAATGCCTATCGGCAACCATATCTGAAATGCCTATCGGCACCTATATCTGAAATGCCCATCGGCACCAATTTTTGAAATGCCTATCGGAAACTACATCTGAAATGCCTTTCAGCACTTATATTTGAAATGCCTATCGGCAACCATATCTGGAATGCCTATCGGCACCTACATTTGAAATGCCTATCGGCTTCTATATCTGAAATGCCTATCGGCACCTATTTTAAAAATGCCAATCGGCAACTATATCTGAAATGCCTATCTGCACCTATATCTGAAATGCCTATCGGCACCTATTTTTGTAATGCCTATCGGAAACTACATCTGAAATGCCTATCAGCACCTATATTTGAAATACCTATCGGCAACCATATCTGGAATGCCTATCGGCACCTATATTTGAAATGCCTATCGGCTTCTATATCTGAAATGCCTATCGGCACCTATTTTTAAAATGCCTATCGGCAACTATATCTGAAGTGCCTATCGGCACCTATATCTGAAATGCCTATCGGCACCTATTTTTGAAATGCCTATCAAAAACTACATCTGAAATGCCTATCAGCACCTATATTTGAAATGGCTATCGGCAACCACATCAGAAATTCCTATCGGCACCTATATCTGAAATGCCTTTCGGCATTTATATCTGAAATGCTTATCGACACCTATATTTGAAATGCCTATCAGCACCTATATTTTAAATGCCTATCGGCAACTATATCTGATATGCCTATCGGCACCTATATCCGAAATGCCTATCGGCACCTATTTTTGAAATGCCTATCGGAAACTACATCTAAAATGCCTATCGGCACCTATTTTTAAAATGCCAATTGGCAACTATATCTTAAATGCCTATCAGCACCTATATTTGAAATGCCTATCGGCAACCATATCTGGAATGCCTATCGGCACCTATATTTGAAATGCCTATCGGCTTCTATATCTGAAATGCCTATCGACACCTATTTTTAAAATGCTAATTGCCAACTATATCTGCAATGCCTATCGGCACCTGTATCTGAAATGCCTATCGGTACCTATTTTTGAAATGCCTATCTGAAACTACATCTGAAATGCCTATCAGCACTTATATTTGAAATGCCTATCGGCAACCATATCTAGAATGCCTATCGGCACCTATATTTGAAATGCCTATCGGCTTCTATATCTGAAATGCCTATTGGCACCTATTTTTAAAATGCCAATCGGCAACTATATCGAAAATGCCTATCGGCACCTATATCTGAAATGCCTATCGGCACCTATTTTTGTAATGCCTTTCGGAAACTACATCTGAAATGCCTATCTGCTCCTATATTTGAAATGCCTATCGGCAACCATATCTTAAATGCCTATCGGCACCTATATTTGAAATGCCTATCGGCTTCTATATCTGAAATGCCTATCGGCACCTATATTTGAAATGCCTATCGGCAACCATATCTGGAATGCCTATCGGCACCTATATTTGAAATACCTATCGGCTTCTATATCTGAAATGCCTATCGGCACCTGTTTTTAAATGCCAATCGGCAACTATATCTGAAATGCCTATCGGCACCTATATCTGAAATGCCTATCGGCATCAATTTTTGAAATGCCTATCGGAAACTACATCTAAAATGCCTATCAGCACCTATATTTGAAATGCCTATAGGCAACCATATCTGGAATGCCTATCGGCACCTATATTTGAAATGCCTATCGGCTTCTATATCTGAAATGCCTATCGGCACCTATTTTTAAAATGCCTAATTGGCAACTATATCTGAAATGCCTATCGGCAACTATATCTGAAATGCCTTACGGCACCTTTTTTTGAAATGCCTATCGGAAACTACATCTGAAATGATTATCAGCACTTATATTTGAAATGCCTATCGGCAACATATCTGGAATGCCTATCGGCACCTATATTTGAAATGCCTATCGGCTTCTATATCTGAAATGCCTATCGGCACCTATTTTTAAAATGCCAATCGGCAACTATATCAGAAATGCCTATCGGCACCTATATCTGAAATGCCTATCGGCACCTATATCTGAAATGCCTATCGGCACCTATTTTTGTAATGCCTTTCGGAAACTACATCTGAAATGCCCATCTGCTCCTATATTTGAAATGCCTATCGGCAACCATATCTGAAATGCCTATCGACACCTATATTTGATATACCTATCGGCTTCTATATCTGAAATGCCTATCGGCACCTGTTTTTAAAATGCCAATCGGCAACTATATCTGAAATGCCTATCGGCACCTATATCTGAAATGCCTATCGGCATCAATTTTTGAGATGCCTATCGGAAACTACATCTAAAATGCCTATCAGCACCTATATTTGAAATGCCTATAGGCAACCATATCTGGAATGCCTATCGGCACCTATATTTGAAATGCCTATCGGCTTCTATATCTGAAATGCCTATCGGCACCTATTTTTCAAATGCCTATCGGAAACTACATCTAAAATGCCTATGAGCACCTATATTTGAAATGCCTATCGGCAACCATATCTGGGATGCCTATCGGCACCTATATTTGAAATGCCTATCGGCTTCTATATCTGAAATGCCTATCGGCACCTATTTTTAAAATGCTAATTGGCAACTATATCTGAAATGCCTATCGGCACCTATTTTTGAAATGCCTATCTGAAACTACATCTGAAATGCCTATCAGCACCAATATTTGAAATGCCTATCGGCAACCATATCTGAAATGCCTATCAACACCTAAAATTGAATTACCTATCGGCTTCTATATCTGAAATGCCTATCGGCACCTATTTTTAAAATGCCAATCGGCAACTATATCTGAAATGCCTATCGGCACCTATATCTGAAATGCCTATCGGCACCAATTTTTAAAATGCCTATCGGAAACTACATCTGAAATGCTTATCAGCACCTATATTTGAAATGCCTATCGGGAACCATATCTGGAATGCCTATCGGCACCTATATTTGAAATGCCTATTGGCTTCTATATCTGAAATGCCTATCGGCACATATTTTTAAAATGCCAATCGGCAACTATATCTGAAATGCCTATCGGCACCTATATCTGAAATGCTTATCGGCACCTATTTTTAAAATGCCTATCGGAAACTACATCTGAAATGCCTATCAGCACCTATATTTGAATTGCCTATCGGCAAACATATCTGGAATGCCTATCGGCACCTATATTTGAAATGCCTATCGGCTTCTATATCTGAAATGCCTATCGGCACCTATTTTTAAAATGCCAATCGGCAACTATATCTGTAATGCCTATCGGCACCTATATCTGAAATGCCTATCGGCACCTATTTTTGAAATGCCTATCGGAAACTACATCTGAAATGCCTATCAGCGCCAATATTTGAAATGCCTATCGGCAACCATATCTGATACGTCTATCGGCACCTATATTTGAAATGCCTATCGGCTTCTATATCTGAAATGCCTATCGACACCTATTTTTAAAATGCCAATTGGCAACTATATCTGAAATGTCTATCGGCACCTATATCTGAAATGCCTATCGGTACCTATTTTTGAAATACCTATCGGAAACTACATCTGAAATGCCTATCAGCACTTATATTTGAAATGCCTACCGTCAACCATATCTGGAATGCCTATCGGCACCTATATTTGAAATGCCTATCGGCTTATACATCTGAAATGCCTATCGGCACCAATTTTTGAAATGCCTATCGGAAACTACATCTGGAATGAGTATCATCACCTATATTTGAAATGCCTATCGGCAACCATATCTGGAATGCTTATCGGCACCTATATTTGAAATGCCTTTCGGCTTCTATATCTGAAATGCCTATCGGCACCTATTTTTAAAATGCCAATCGGCAACTATATCTGAAATGCCTATCGGCACCTATATCTGAAATGCCTATCGGCACCAATTTTTGAAATGCCTATCGGAAACTACATCTGAAATGCCTATCAGCACCTATATTTGAAATCCCTATCGGCAACCATATCTGGAATGCTTATCGGCACCTATATTTGAAATGCCTATCGGCTTCTATATCTGAAATTCCTATCGGCACCTATTTTTAAAATGCCAATCGGCAACTATATCTGAAATTACTATCAGCACCTATATCTGAAATGCCTATCGGCACCTATTTTTTAAATTACTATCGGAAACTACATCTGAAATGCCTATCAGCACCTATATTTGAAATGCCTATCGGCAACCATATCCGGAATGCCTATCGGCACCTATATTTGAAATGCCTATCGGCTTCTATATCTGAAATGCCTATCGGCACCTTTTTTTAAAATGCCAATCGGCAACTATATCTGAAATGCCTATCGGCACCTATATCTGAAATGCCTATCGGCACCTATTTTTGAAATGCCTATCGGAAACTACATCTGAAATGCCTATCAGCAGCTATATTTGAAATGCCTATCGGCAACCATATCTGGAATGCCTACCGGCACCTATATTTGAAATGCCTATCGGCTTCTATATCTGAAATGCCTATCGGCACCTATTTTTAAAATGCCAATTGGCAACTATATTTGAAATGCCTATCGACACCTATATCTGAAATGCCTATCGGCACCTATTTTTGAAATGCCTATCGGAAACTACATCTGAAATGCCTATCAGCACTAATATTTGAAATGCCTATCGGCAACCATATCTGGAATGCCTATCGGCACCTACATTTGAAATGCCTATCGGCTTCTATATCTGAAATGCCTATCGGCACCTATTTTAAAAATGCCAATCGGCAACTATATCTGAAATGCCTGTCGGCACCTATATCTGAAATGCCTATCGGCACCTATTTTTGAAATGCCTATCGGAAACTACATCTGAAATGCCTATCAGCACCTATATTTGAAATACCTATCGGCAACCATATCTGGAATGCCTATCGGCACCTATATTTGAAATGCCTATCGGCTTCTATATCTGAAATGCCTATCGGCACCTATTTTTAAATTGCCAATCGTCAACTATATTTGAAATACCTATCGGCTTCTATATCTGAAATGCCTATCGGCACCTATTTTTAAAGTGCCAATCGGCAACTATATTTGAAATGCCTATCGGCACCTATATCTGAAATGACTATCGGCACCAATTTTTGAAATGCCTATCGGAAACTACATCTGAAATGCCTTTCAGCACTTATATTTGAAATGCCTATCGGCAACCATATCTGGAATGCCTATCGGCACCTACATTTGAAATGCCTATCGGCTTCTATATCTGAAATGCCTATCGGCACCTATTTTAAAAATGCCAATCGGCAACTATATCTGAAATGCCTGTCGGCACCTATATCTGAAATGCCTATCGGCACCTATTTTTGAAATGCCTATCGGAAACTACATCTGAAATGCCTATCAGCACCTATATTTGAAATACCTATCGGCAACCATATCTGGAATGCCTATCGGCACCTATATTTGAAATGCCTATCGGCTTCTATATCTGAAATGCCTATCGGCACCTATTTTTAAAATGCCTATCGGCAACTATATCTGAAGTGCCTATCGGCACCTATATCTGAAATGCCTATCGGCACCTATTTTTGAAATGCCTATCAAAAACTACATCTGAAATGCCTATCAGCACCTATATTTGAAATGCCTATCGGCAACCACATCAGAAATTCCTATCGGCACCTATATCTGAAATGCCTTTCGGCATTTATATCTGAAATGCTTATCGACACCTATATTTGAAATGCCTATCGGCACCTATATTTTAAATGCCTATCGGCAACTATATCTGATATGCCTATCAGCACCTATATCTGAAATGCCTATCGGCACCTATTTTTGAAATGCCTATCGGAAACTACATCTAAAATGCCTATCGGCACCTATTTTTAAAATGCCAATCGGCAACTATATCTTAAATGCCTATCGGCACCTATATTTGAAATGCCTATCGGCAAACATATCTGGAATGCCTATCGGCACCTATATTTGAAATGCCTATTGGCACCTATTTTTGAAATGCCTATCGGAAACTACATCTGAAATGCCTATCAGCACCTATATTTGAATTGCCTATCGGCAAACATATCTGGAATGCCTATCGGCACCTATATTTGAAATGCCTATCGGCTTCTATATCTAAAATGCCTATCGGCACCTATTTTTAAAATGCCAATCGGCAACTATATCTGAAATGCCTATCGGCACCTATATCTAAAATGCCTATCGGCACCTATATTTGAAATGCTTATCGGAAACTACATCTGAAATGCCTATCAGCACCTATATTCAAAATGCCTATCGGCAACCATATCTGGAATGCCTATCGGCACCTATATTTGAAATGCCTATCGGTTTCTATATCTGAAATGCCTATCGGCACCTATTTTTGAAATGCCTATCGGAAACTACATCTGAAATGCCTATCAGCGCCAATATTTGAAATGCCTATCGGCAACCATATCTGAAACGCCTATCGGCACCTATATTTGAAATGCCTATCGGCTTCTATATCTAAAATGCCTATCGGCACCTATTTTTAAAATGCCAATCGGCAACTATATCTGAAATGCCTATCGGCACCTATATCTAAAATGCCTATCGGCACCTATATTTGAAATGCTTATCGGAAACTACATCTGAAATGCCTATCAGCACCTATATCTAAAATGCCTATCGGCAACCATATCTGGAATGCCTATCGGCACCTATATTTGAAATGCCTATCGGCTTCTACATCTGAAATGCCTATCGGCACCTATTTTTAAAATGCCAATTGGCAACTATATCTGAAATGCCTATCGGCACCTATATCTGAAATGCCTATAGGCACCTATTTTTGAAATGCCTATCAGAACTACATCTGAAATGCCTATCAGCATCTATAATTGAAAAGCCTATCGGCAACCATATCTGGAATGCCTATCGGCACCTATATTTGAAATGCCAATCGGCTTCTATATCTGAAATGCCTATCGGCACCTATTTTTAAAATGCCAATCGGCAACTATATCTGAAATGCCTATCGGCACCTATATCTGAAATGCCTATCGGCACCTATTTTTGAAATGCCTATCGGAAACTACATCTAAAATGCCTATCAGCACCTATATTTGAAATGCCTATCGGCAACCATATCTGGAATGCCTATCGGCACCTATATTTGAAATGCCTATCGGCTTCTATATCTGAAATGCCTATCGGCACATATTTTTGAAATGCCAATCGGCAACTATATCTGAAATGCCTATCGGCACCTATATCTGAAATGCCTATCGGCACCTATTTTTGAAATGCCTATCGGAAACTACATCTGAAATGCCTATCAGCACCTATATTTGAAATGCCTATCGGCAACCATATCTGGAATGCCTATCGGCACCTATATTTGAAATGCCTATCGGCATCTATATCTGAAACGCCTATTGGCACCTATTTTTAAAATGCCAATCGGCAACTATATCTGAAATGCCTATCGGCACCTATATCTGAAATGCCTATCGGCACCTATTTTTGAAATGCCTATCGGACATTACATCTGAAATGCCTATCAGAACCTATATTTGAAATGCCTATCAGCAACCATATCTGGAATGCATATCGGCACCTATATTTGAAATGCCTATCGGCTTCTATATCTGAAATGCCTATCGACACCTATTTTTAAAATGCCAATCGGCAACTATATCTGAAATGCCTATCGGCACCTATATCTGAAATGCCTATCGGCACCTATTTTTGAAATGCCTATCGGAAACTACATCTGAAATGCCTATCAGCACCTATATTTGAAATGCCTATCGGCAACCATACCTGAAAAGCCTATCGACACCTATATTTGAAATACCTATCGGCTTCTATATCTGAAATGCCTATCGGCACCTATTTTTAAAATGCCAATCGGCAACTTTATCTGAAATGCCTATCGGCACCTATATCTGAAATGCCTATCATCACCAATTTTCGAAATGCTTATCGGAAACTACATCTGAAATGCCTATCAGTACCTATATTTGAAATGCCTATCGGCAACCATATCTGGAATGCCTATCGGCACCTATATTTGAAATGCCTATCAGCCTCTATATCTGAAATGCCTATCGACACCTATTTTTAAAATGTTAATTGGCAACTATATCTGAAATGCCTATCGGCACCTATATCTATAATGCCAATCGGTACCTATTTTTGAAATGTCTATCGGAAACTACATCTGAAATGCCTATCAGCACTTATATTTGAAATGCCTATCGGCAACCATATCTGGAATGCCTATCGGCACCTATATTTGAAATGCCTATTGGCTTCTATATCTGAAATGCCTATCGGCACCTATTTTTGAAATGCCTATCGGAAACTACATCTGAAATGCCTATCAGCACCTATATTTGAAATGCCTATAGGCAACCATATCTGGAATGCCTATCGGCACCTATATTTGAAATGCCTATCGGCTTCTATATCTGAAATGCCTATCTGCACCTATTTTTAAAATGCTAATTGGCAACTATATCTGAAATGCCTATCGGCAACTATATCTGAAATGCCTTACGGCACCTTTTTTTGAAATGCCTATCGGAAACTACATCTGAAATGCCTATCAGCACTTATATTTGAAATGCCTATCGGCAATCATATCTGGAATGCCTATCGGCACCTATATTTGAAATGCCTATCGGCTTCTATATCTGAAATGCCTATCGGCACCTATTTTTAAAATTCCAATCGGCAACTATATCAGAAATGCCTATCGGCACCTATATCTGAAATGCCTATCGGCACCTATTTTTGAAATGCCTATCGGAAACTACATCTGAAATGCCTATCAGCACCTATATTTGAAATGCCTATCGGCAACCATATCTGGAATACCTATCGGCACCTATATTTGAAATGCCTATCGGCTTCTATATCTGAAATGCCTATCGGCACATATTTTTGAAATGCCAATCGGCAACTATATCTGAAATGCCTATCGGCACCTATATCTATAATGCCAATCGGTACCTATTTTTGAAATGTCTATCGGAAACTACATCTGAAATGCCTATCAGCACTTATATTTGAAATGCCTATCGGCAACCATATCTGGAATGCCTATCGGCACCTATATTTGAAATGCCTATCGGCTTCTATATCTGAAATGCCTATTGGCACCTATATTTGAAATGCCTATCGGAAACTACATCTGAAATGCCTATCAGCACCTATATTTGAAATGCCTATAGGCAACCATATCTGGAATGCCTATCGGCACCTATATTTAAAATGCCTATCGGCTTCTATATCTGAAATGCCTATCGGCACCTATTTTTAAAATGCTAATTGGCAACTATATCTGAAATGCCTATCGGCAACTATATCTGAAATGCCTCACGGCACCTTTTTTTGAAATGCCTATCGGAAACTACATCTGAAATGCCTATCAGCACCTATATTTGAAATGCCTATCGGCAACCATATCTGGAATGCCTATCGGCACCTATATTTGAAATGCCTATCGGCTTCTATATCTGAAATGCCTATCGGCACCTATTTTTAAAATTCCAATCGGCAACTATATCAGAAATGCCTATCGGCACCTATATCTGAAATGCCTATCGGCACCTATTTTTGAAATGCCTATCGGAAACTACATCTGAAATGCCTATCAGCACCTATATTTGAAATGCCTATCGGCAACCATATCTGGAATACCTATCGGCACCTATATTTGAAATGCGTATCGGCTTCTATATCTGAAATGCCTATCGGCACATATTTTTGAAATGCCAATCGGCAACTATATCTGAAATGCCTATCGGCACCTATATCTGAAATGCCTATCGGCACCTGTTTTTGAAATGCCTATCGGAAACTACATCTGAAATGCCTATCAGCACCTATATTTGAATTGCCTATCGGCAAACATATCTGGAATGCCTATCGGTACCTATATTTGAAATGCCTATCGGCTTCTATATCTGAAATGCCTATCGGCACCTATTTTTAAAATGCCAATCGGCAACTATATCTGAAATGCCTATCGGCACCTATATCTGAAATGCCTATCGGCACCAATTTTTGAAATGCCTATCGGAAACTACATCTGAAATGCCTATCAGCACCTATATTTGAAATGCCTATCGGCAACCATATCTGGAATGCCTATCGGCACCTATATTTGAAATGCCCATCGGCTTCTATATCTGAAATGCCTATCGGCACATATTTTTGAAATGCCAATCGGCAACTATATCTGAAATGCCTATCGGCACCTATATCTAAAATGCCTATCGGCACCTATTTTTGAAATGCCTATCGGAAACTACATCTGAAATGCCTATCAGCACCTATATTTGAATTGCCTATCGGCAAACATATCTGGAATGCCTATCGGCACCTATATTTGAAATGCCTATCGGCTTCTATATCTGAAATGCCTATCGGCACCTATTTTTAAAATGCCTATCGTCAACCATATCTGGAATGCCTATCGGCACCTATATTTGAAATGCCTATAGGCTTCTACATTGAAATGCCTATCGGCACCAATTTTTGAGATGCCTATCGGAAACTACATCTGGAATGAGTATCATAACCTATATTTGAAATGCCTATCGGCAACCATATCTGGAATGCTTATCGGCACCTATATTTGAAATGCCTTTCGGCTTCTATATCTAAAATGCCTATCGGCACCTATTTTTAAAATGCCAATCGGCAACTATATCTGAAATGCCTATCGGCACCTATATCTGAAATGCCTATCGGCACCAATTTTTGAAATGCCTATCGGAAACTACATCTGAAATGCCTATCAGCACCTATATTTGAAATCCCTATCGGCAACCATATCCGGAATGCCTATCGGCACCTATATTTGAAATGCCTATCGGCTTCTATATCTGAATTGCCTATCGGCACCTTTTTTTAAAATGCCAATCGGCAACTATATCTGAAATGCCTGTCGGCACCTATATCTGAAATGCCTATCGGCACCTATTTTTGAAATGCCTATAGGAAACTACATCTGAAATGCCTATCAGCACCTATATTTGAAATGCCTATCGGCAACCATATCTGGAATGCCTACCGGCACCTATATTTGAAATGCCTATCGGCTTCTATATCTGAAATGCCTATCGGCTTCTATATCTGAAATGCCTATCGGCAGCTATTTTTAAAATGCCAATCGGCAACTATATCTGAAATGCCTATCGACACCTATATCTGAAATGCCTATCGGCACCTATATTTGAAATACCTATCGGCTTCTATATCTGAAATGCCTATCGGCACCTATTTTTAAAGTGCCAATCGGCAACTATATCTGACATGCCTATCGGCACCTATATCTGAAATGCCTATCGGCACTAATTTTTGAAATGCCTATCGGAAACTACATCTGAAATGCCTTTCAGCACTTATATTTGAAATGCCTATCGGCAACCATATCTGGAATGCCTATCGGCACCTACATTTGAAATGCCTGTCGGCTACTATATCTGAAATGCCTATCGACACCTATTTTAAAAATGCCAATCGGCAACTATATCTGAAATGCCTGTCAGCAGCTATATCTGAAATGCCTATCGGCACCTATTTTTGAAATGCCTATCGGAAACTACATCTGAAATGCCTATCAGCACCTATATTTGAAATACCTATCGGCAACCATATCTGGAATGCCCATCGGCACCTATATTTGAAATGCCTATCGGCTTCTATATCTGAAATGCCTATCAGCACCTATTTTTAAAATGCCTATCGGCAACTATATCTGAAGTGCCTATCGGCACCTATATCTGAAATGCCTATCGGCACCTATTTTTGAAATGCCTATCAAAAACTACATCTGAAATGCCTATCAGCACCTATATTTGAAATGCCTATCGGCAACCACATCAGAAATTCCTATCGGCACCTATATCTGAAATGCCTTTCGGCATTTATATCTGAAATGCTTATCGACACCTATATTTGAAATGCCTATCGACACCTATATTTTAAATGCCTATCGGCAACTATATCTGATATGCCTATCGGCACCTATATCTGAAATGCCTATCGGCACCTATTTTTGAAATGCCTATCGGAAACTACATCTAAAATGCCTATTGGCACCTATTTTTAAAATGCCAATCGGCAACTATATCTTAAATGCCTATCAGCACCTATATTTGAAATGCCTATCGGCAACCATATCTGGAATGCCTATCAGCACCTATATTTGAAATGCCTATCGGCACCTATTTTTTAAATGCCTATCGGAAACTACATCTGAAATGCCTATCAGCACCTATATTTGAATTGCCTATCGGCAAACATATCTGGAATGCCTATCGGCACCTATATTTGAAATGCCTATCGGCTTCTATATCTGAAATGCCTATCGGCACCTATATTTTAAATGCCTATCGGCAACTATATCTGATATGCCTATCGGCACCTATATCTGAAATGCCTATCGGCACCTATATTTGAAATGCTTATCGGAAACTACATCTGAAATGCCTATCAGCACCTATATTTAAAATGCCTATCGGGAACCATATCTGGAATGCCTATCGGCACCTATATTTGAAATGCCTATCGGCTTCTATATCTGAAATGCCTATCGGCACATATTTTTAAAATGCCAATCGGCAACTATATCTGTAATGCCTATCGGCACCTATATCTGAAATGCCTATCGGCACCTATTTTTGAAATGCCTATCGGAAACTACATCTGAAATGCCTATCAGCGCCAATTTTTGAAATGCCTATCGGCAACCATATCTGAAACGCCTATCGGCACCTATATTTGAAATGCCTATGGGCTTCTATATCTGAAATGCCTATCGACACCTATTTATAAAATGCCAATTGGCAACTATATCTGAAATGTCTATCGGCACCTATATCTGAAATGCCTATCGGTACCTATTTTTGAAATACCTATCGGAAACTACATCTGAAATGCCTATCAGCTCTTATATTTGAAATGCATATCGTCAACCATATCTGGAATGCCTATCGGCACCTATATTTGAAATGCCTATCGGCTTCTACATCTGAAATGCCTATCGGCACCTATTTTTAAAATGCCAATTGGCAACTATATCTGAAATGCCTATCGGCACTTTAATCTGAAATGCCTATAGGCACCTATTTTTGAAATGCTTATCAGAAACTACATCTGAAATGCCTATCAGCATCTATAATTGAAAAGCCTATCGGCAACCATATCTGGAATGCCTATCGGCACCTATATTTGAAATGCCAATCGGCTTCTATATCTGAAATGCCTATCGGCACCTATTTTTAAAATGCCAATCGGCAACTATATCTGAAATGCTTATCGGCACCTATATCTGAAATGCCTATCGGCACCTATTTTTGTAATGCCTATCGGAAACTACATCTAAAATGCCTATCAGCACCTATATTTGAAATGCCTGTCGGCAACCATATCTGGAATGCCTATCGGCACCTATATTTAAAATGCCTATCGGCTTCTGTATCTGAAATGCCTATCGACACCTTTTTTAAAAATGCCATTTGGCAACTATATCTGAAATGCCTATCGGCACCTATATCTGAAATGCCTATCGGCACCTATTTTTGAAATGCCTATCGGAAACTACTTCTGAAATGCCTATCAGCACCTATATTTGAAATGCCTATCGGCAACCATATCTGAAATGCCTATCGACACATATATTTGAAATACCTATCGGCTTTTATATCTGAAATGCTAATCGGCACCTATTTTTAAAATGCCAATCGGCAACTATATCTGAAATGCCTATCGGCACCTATATCTGAAATGCCTATCGGCACCTATTTTTGAAATGCCTATCGGAAACTACATCTGAAATGCCTATCAGCACCTATATTTGAAATGCCTATCGGCAACCATATCTGGTATGCCTATCGGCACCTATATTTGAAATGCCTATCGGCTTCTATATCTGAAACGCCTATTGGCACCTATTTTTAAAATGCCAATCGGCAACTATATCTGAAATGCCTATCGGCACCTATATCTGAAATGCCTATCGGCAACTATTTTTGAAATGCCTTTCGGAAACTACATCTGAAATGCCTCTCTGCTCCTATATTTGAAATGCCTATCGGCAACCATATCTGAAATGCCTATCGACACCTATATTTGAAATACCTATCGGCTTCTATATCTGAAATGCCTATCGGCACCTGTTTTAAAAATGCCAATCGGCAACTATATCTGAAATGCCTATTGGCACATATATATCTGAAATGCCTATCGGCACCTATTTTTGAAATGCCTATCGGAAACTACATCTGAAATGCCTATCAGCACCTATATTTGAAATGCCTATCGGCAACCATATCTGGAATGCCTATTGGCACCTATATTTGAAATGCCTATCGGCTTCTATATCTGAAATGCCTATCGGCACCTATTTTTAAAATGCCAATTGGCAACTATATCTGAAATGCCTATCGGCACCTATTTTTAAAATGCCAATCGGCAAATATATCTGAAATGCCTATCGGCACCTATATCTGAAATGCCAATCGGCACCTATTTTTGAAATGCCTATCGGAAACTACATCTGAAATGCCTATCAGCACCTATATTTGAAATGCCTATCGGCAACCATATCTGGAATGCCTATCGGCACCTATATATGAAATGCCTATCGGCTTGTATATCTGAAATGCCTATCGGCACCTATTTTTAAAATGCCAATCGGCAACTATATCTGAAGTGCCTATCGGCACCTATATCTGAAATGCCTATCGGCACCTATTTTTGAAATGCCTATCGAAACCTACATATGAAATGCCTATCAGCACCTATATTTGATATGCCTATCGGCAACCACATCAGAAATGATTATCGGCACCTATATCTGAAATGCCTTTCGGCATTTATATCTGAAATGCCTATCGACACCTATATTTAAAATGCCTAGCGGCACCCATATTTTAAATGCCTATCGGCCACTATATCTGATATGCCTATCGGCCCCTATATCTGAAATGCCTATCGGCACCTATATCTAAAATGCCTATCGGCACCTATTTTTGAAATGCCTATCGGAAACTACATCTGAAATGCCAATCAGCACCTATATTTGAAATGCCTATCGGCAACCATATCTGGAATGCCTATTGGCACCTATATTTGAAATGCCTATCGGCTTCTATATCTGAAATGACTATCGGCATCTATTTTTAAAATGCCAATCGGCAACTATATCTGAAATGCCTATCGGCACCTAAATCTGAAATGCCTATCGGCACCAATTTTTGAGATGCCTATCGGAAACTACATCTGAAATGCCAATCAGCACCTATATTTGAAATGCCTATCGGCAACCATATCTGGAATGCCTATCGGCACCTATATTTGAAATGCCTATCGGCTTCTATATTTGAAATGCCTATCGACACCTATTTTAAAAATGCCAATTGGCAAATATATCTGAAATGCCTATCGGCACCTATATCTGAAATGCCTATCGGTACCTATTTTTGAAATGCCTATCGGAAACTACATCTAAAATGCCTATCAGCACTTATATTTGAAATGCCTATCGGCAACCAAGTCTGGAATGCCTATCGGCACCTATATTTGAAATGCCTATCGGCTTCTATATCTGAAATGCCAATCGGCACCTATTTTTAAAATGGCAATTGGCAACTATATCTGAAATGCCTATTGGCACCTATATCTGAAATGCCTATCAGGACCTATTTTTGAAATGCCTATCGGAAACTACATCTGAAATGCCTATCAGCACCTATATTTGAAATGCCTATCGGCAACCATAACTGGAATGCCTATCGGCACCTATATTTGAAATGCCTATCGGCTTCTATATCTGAAATGCCTACCGGCACCTATTTTTAAAATACCAATCGGCAACTGTATCTGACATGAGTATCGGCACCTATATCTAAAATGCCTATCGGCACCTATTTTTGAAATGCCTATCGGAAACTAACTCTGAAATGCCTATCAGCACCTATATTTGAAATGCCTATCGGCAACCATATCTGAAATGCCTATCGACACCTATATTTAAAATACCTATCGGCTTCTATATCTGAAATGCCTATCGGCACCAGTTTTTAAAATGCCAATCGGCAACTATATCTGAAATGCCTGTCGGCACCTATATCTGAAATGCCTATCGGCATCAATTTTTGAAATGCCTATCGGAAACTACATCTAAAATGCTTATCAGCACCTATATTTGAAATGCCTATCGGCAACCATATCTGGAATGCCTATCGGCACCTATATTTGAAATGCCTATCGGCTTCTATATCTGAAATGCCAATCGGCACCTATTTTTAAAATGGCAATTGGCAACTATATCTGAAATGCCTATTGGCACCTATATCTGAAATGCCTATCAGGACCTATTTTTGAAATGCCTATCGGAAACTACATCTGAAATGCCTATCAGCACCTATATTTGAAATGCCTATCGGCAACCATATCTGGAATGCCTATCGGCACCTATATTTGAAATGCCTATCGGCTTCTATATCTGAAATGCCTACCGGCACCTATTTTTAAAATGCCAATCGGCAACTATATCTGACATGCCTATCGGCACCTATATCTAAAATGCCTATCGGCACCTATTTTTGAAATGCCTATCGGAAACTACATCTGAAATGCCTATCAGCACCTATATTTGATATGCCTATCGGCAACCATATCTGAAATGCCTATCAACACCTATATTTGAAATACCTATCGGCTTCTATATCTGAAATGCCAATCGGCACCTATTTTTAAAATGCCAATCGGTAACTATATCTGAAATGCCTATCGGCACCTATATCTGAAATGCCTATCGGCACTAATTTTTGAAATGCCTATCGGAAACTACATCTGGAATGCCTGTCAGCACCTATATTTGAAATGCCTATCGGCAACCATATCTGGAATGCCTATTGGCACCTATATTTGAAATGCCTATCGGCTTCTATATCTGAAATGCCTATCGACACCTATTTTTAAAATGCCAATCGGCAACTATATCTGAAATGCCTATCGGCACCTATTTTTGAAATGCCTATCGGAAACTACATCTGAAATGCCTATCAGTACCTATATTTGAAATGCCTATCGGCAACCATATCTGAAATGCCTATCGACACCTATATTTGAAATACCTATCGGCTTCTATAACTGAAATGCCTATCGGCACCTATTTTTAAAATGCCAATCGGCAATTATATCTGAAATGCCTATCGGCACCTATATCTGAAATGCCTATCGGCACCAATTTTTGAAATGCCTATCGAAAACTACATCTGAAATGCCTATCGGCACATATATCTGTAATGCCTATCGGCAACCATATCTAAAATCCCTATCGACACCTATATTTGAAACACCTATCGGCTTCTATATCTGAAATGCCTATCGGTACCTATTTTTAAAATGCCTATCGGCTTCTATATCTGAAATGACTATCGGCACCTATTTTTAAAATGCCAATCGGCAACTATATCTGACATGCCTATCGGCACCTATATCTAAAATGCCAATCGGCACCTATTTTTGAAATGCCTATCGGAAACTTACATCTGAAATGCCTATCAGCACCTATATTTGAAATGCCTATCGGCAACCATATCTGAAATGCCTATCGACACCTATATTTGAAATACCTATCGGCTTCTATATCTGAAATGCCTATCGGCACCTATTTTTAAAATGCCAATCGGTAACTATATCTGAAATGCCTATCGGCAACTATATCTGAAATGCCTATCGGCGCTAATTTTTTAAATGCCTATCGGAAACTACATCTGGAATGCCTATCAGCACCTATATTTGAAATGCCTATCGGCAACCATATCTGGAATGCCTATCGGCTTCTATATCTGAAATGCCTATCGACACCTATTTTTAAAATGCCAATCGGCAACTATATCTGAAATGCTTATCGGCACCTATTTTTGAAATGCCTACCGGAAACTACATCTGAAATGCATATCAGCACCTATATTTGAAATGCCTATCGGCAACCATATCTGAAATGCCTATCGACACCTATATTTGAAAAACCTATCGGCTTCTATATCTGAAATGCCTATCGGCAACTATTTTCAAAATGACAATCGGCAATTATATCTGAAATGCCTATAGGCACCTATATCTGAAATGCCTATCGGCACCAATTTTTGAAATGCCTATCGAAAACTACATCTGAAATGCCTATCAGCACCTATATTTGAAATGCCTATCGGCAGCCATATCTGGAATGCTTATCGGCACCTATATTTGAAATGCCTATCGGCACCTATATCTAAAATGCCTATCGGCACCTATTTTTGAAATGCCTATCGGAAACAACATCTGAAATGCCTATCAGCACATATATCTGTAATGCCTATCGGCAACCATATCTAAAATCCCTATCGAC
>JAVRKA010000768.1:0-53652 GCA_034508555.1 Venustoraphidia nigricollis | reverse complement strand
GTGTCGATAGGCATTTCAGATATAGGTGTCGATAGGCATTTCAGATATAGGTGTCGATAGGCATTTCAGATATAGGTGTCGATAGGCATTTCAGATATAGGTGTCGATAGGCATTTCAGATATAGGTGCCGATAGGCATTTCAGATATAGTTGCCGATTGGCATTTTAAAAATAGGTGCCGATAGGCATTTCAGATATAGAAGCCGATAGGCATTCAAATATAGGTGCCGATAGGCATTCCAGATATGGTTGCCGATAGGCATTTCAAATATAGGTGCTGATAGGCATTTCAGATGTAGTTTCCGATAGGCATTTCAAAAATAGGTGTCGATAGGCATTTCAGATATAGGTGTCGATAGGCATTTCAGATATAGGTGTCGATAGGCATTTCAGATATAGGTGTCGATAGGCATTTCAGATATAGGTGTCGATAGGCATTTTAGATATAAGTGTCGATAGGCATTTCAGATATAGGTGTCGATAGGCATTTCAGATATAGGTGTCGATAGGCATTTCAGATATAGGTGCCGATAGGCATTTCAGATATAGTTGCCGATTGGCATTTTAAAAATAGGTGCCGATAGGCATTTCAAATATAGAAGCCGATAGGCATTTCAAATATAGGTGCCGATAGGCATTCCAGATATGGTTGCCGATAGGCATTTCAAATATAGGTGCTGATAGGCATTTCAGATGTAGTTTCCGATAGGCATTTCAAAAAAAGGTGTCGATAGGCATTTCAGATATAGGTGTCGATAGGCATTTCAGATATAGGTGTCGATAGGCATTTCAGATATAGGTGTCGATAGGCATTTCAGATATAGGTGTCGATAGGCATTTCAGATATAGGTGACGATAGGCATTTCAGATATAGGTGTCGATAGGCATTTCAGATATAGGTGTCGATAGGCATTTCAGATATAGGTGCCGATAGGCATTTCAGATATAGTTGCCGATTGGCATTTTAAAAATAGGTGCCGATAGGCATTTCAGATATAGAAGCCGATAGGCATTTCAAATATAGGTGCCGATAGGCATTCCAGATATGGTTGCCGATAGGCATTTCAAATATAGGTGCTGATAGGCATTTCAGATGTAGTTTCCGATAGGCATTTCAAAAATAGGTGTCGATAGGCATTTCAGATGTAGGTGTCGATAGGCATTTCAGATATAGGTGTCAATAGGCATTTCAGATATAGGTGTCGATAGGCATTTCAGATATAGGTGTCGATAGGCATTTCAGATATAGGTGTCGATAGGCATTTCAGATATAGGTGTCGATAGGCATTTCAGATATAGGTGTCGATAGGCATTTCAGATATAAGTGCCGATAGGCATTTCAGATATAGTTGCCGATTGGCATTTTAAAAATAGGTGCCGATAGGCATTTCAGATATAGAAGCCGATAGGCATTTCAAATATAGGTGCCGATAGGCATTCCAGATATGGTTGCCAATAGGCATTTCAAATATAGGTGCTGATAGGCATTTCAGATGTAGTTTCCGATAGGCATTTCAAAAATAGGTGTCGATAGGCATTTCAGATATAGGTGTCGATAGGCATTTCAGATATAGGTGTCGATAGGCATTTCAGATATAGGTGTCGATAGGCATTTCAGATATAGGTGTCGATGGGCATTTCAGACATAGGTGTCGATAGGCATTTCAGATATAGGTGTCGATAGGCATTTCAGATATAGGTGTCGATAGGCATTTCAGATATAGGTGCCGATAGGCATTTCAGATATAGTTGCCGATAGGCATTTTAAATATAGGTGCTGATAGGCATTTCAGATGTAGTTTCCGATAGGCATTTCAAAAATAGGTGTCGATAGGCATTTCAGATATAGGTGTCGATAGGCATTTCAGATATAGGTGTCGATAGGCATTTCAGATATAGGTGTCGATAGGCATTTCAGATATAGGTGTCGATAGGCATTTCAGATATAGGTGTCGATAGGCATTTCAGATATAGGTGTCGATAGGCATTTCAGATATAGGTGTCGATAGGCATTTCAGATATAGGTGTCGATAGGCATTTCAGATATAGTTGCCGATAGGCATTTCAGATATAGTTGCCGATTGGCATTTTAAAAATAGGTGCCGATAGGCATTTCAGATATAGAAGCCGATAGGCATTTCAAATATAGGTGCCGATAGGCATTCCAGATATGGTTGCCGATAGGCATTTCAAATATAGGTGCTGATAGGCATTTCAGATGTAGTTTCCGATAGGCATTTCAAAAATAGGTGTCGATAGGCATTTCAGATATAGGTGTCGATAGGCATTTCAGATATAGGTGTCGATAGGCATTTCAGATATAGGTGTCGATAGGCATTTCAGATATAGGTGTCGATAGGCATTTCAGATATAGGTGTCGATAGGCATTTCAGATATAGGTGTCGATAGGCATTTCAGATATAGGTGCCGATAGGCATTTCAGATATAGTTGCCGATTGGCATTTTAAAAATAGGTGCCGATAGGCATTTCAGATATAGAAGCCGATAGGCATTTCAAATATAGGTGCCGATAGGCATTCCAGATATGGTTGCCGATAGGCATTTCAAATATAGGTGCCGATAGGCATTTCAGATGTAGTTTTCGATAGGCATTTCAAAAATAGGTGTCGATAGGCATTTCAGATATAGGTGTCGATAGGCATTTCAGATATAGGTGTCGATAGGCATTTCAGATATAGGTGTCGATAGGTATTTCAGATATAGGTGTCGATAGGCATTTCAGATATAGGTGTCGATAGGCATTTCAGATATAGGTGTCGATAGGCATTTCAGATATAGGTGTCGATAGGCATTTCAGATATAGGTGCCAATAGGCAATTCAGATATAGTTGCCGATTGGCATTTTAAAAATAGGTGCCGATAGGCATTTCAGATATAGAAGCCGATAGGCATTTCAAATATAGGTGCCGATAGGCATTCCAGATATGGTTGCCGATAGGCATTTCAAATATAGGTGCTGATAGGCATTTCAGATGTAGTTTCCGATAGGCATTTCAAAAATAGGTGCCGATAGGCATTTCAGATATAGGTGTCGATAGGCATTTCAGATATAGGTGTCGATAGGCATTTCAGATATAGGTGTCGATAGGCATTTCAGATATAGGTGTCGATAGGCATTTCAGATATAGGTGTCGATAGGCATTTCAGTTATAGGTGTCGATAGGCATTTCAGATATAGGTGTCGATAGGCATTTCAGATATAGGTGCCGGTAGGCATTTCAGATATAGTTGCCGATTGGTATTTTAAAAATAGGTGCCGATAGGCATTTCAGATATAGAAGCCGATAGGCATTTCAAATATAGGTGCCGATAGGCATTCCAGATATAGTTGCCGATAGGCATTTCAAATATAGGTGCTGATAGGCATTTCAGATGTAGTTTCCGATAGGCATTTCAAAAATAGGTGTCGATAGGCATTTCAGATATAGGTGTCGATAGGCATTTCAGATATAGGTGTCGATAGGCATTTCAGATATAGGTGTCGATAGGCATTTCAGATATAGGTGTCGATAGGCATTTCAGATATAGGTGTCGATAAACATTTCAGATATAGGTGTCGATAGGCATTTCAGATATAGGTTTCGATAGGCATTTCAGATATAGGTGCCGATAGGCATTTCAGATATAGTTGCCGATTGGCATTTTAAAAATAGGTGCCGATAGGCATTTCAGATATAGAAGCCGATAGGCATTTCAAATATAGGTGCCGATAGGCATTCCAGATATGGTTGCCGATAGGCATTTCAAATATAGGTGCTGATAGGCATTTCAGATGTAGTTTCCGATAGGCATTTCAAAAATAGGTGTCGATAGGCATTTGAGATATAGGTGTCGATAGGCATTTCAGATATAGGTGTCGATAGGCATTTCAGATATAGGTGTCGATAGGCATTTCAGATATAGGTGTCGATAGGCATTTCAGATATAGGTGTCGATAGGCATTTCAGATATAGGTGTCGATAGGCATTTCAGATATAGGTGCCGATAGGCATTTCAGATATAGTTGCCGATTGGCATTTTAAAAATAGGTGCCGATAGGCATTTCAGATATAGAAGCCGATAGGCATTTCAAATATAGGTGCCGATAGGCATTCCAGATATGGTTGCCGATAGGCATTTCAAATATAGGTGCTGATAGGCATTTCAGATGTAGTTTCCGATAGGCATTTCAAAAATAGGTGTCGATAGGCATTTCAGATATAGGTGTCGATAGGCATTTCAGATATAGGTGTCGATAGGCATTTCAGATATAGGTGTCGATAGGCATTTCAGATATAGGTGTCGATAGGCATTTCAGATATAGGTGTCGATAGGCATTTCAGATATAGGTGTCGATAGGCATTTCAGATATAGGTGTCGATAGGAATTTCAGATATAGGTGCCGATAGGCATTTCAGATATAGTTGCCGATTGGCATTTTAAAAATAGGTGCCGATAGGCATTTCAGATATAGAAGCCGATAGGCATTTCAAATATAGGTGCCGATAGGCATTCCAGATATGGTTGCCGATAGTCATTTCAAATATAGGTGCCGATAGGCATTCCAGATATGGTTGCCGATAGGCATTTCAAATATAGGTGCCGATAGGCATTCCAGATATGGTTGCCGATAGGCATTTCAGATATAGTTGCCGATTGGCATTTTAAAAATAGGTGCCGATAGGCATTTCAGATATAGAAGCCGATAGGCATTTCAAATATAGGTGCCGATAGGCATTCCAGATATGGTTGCCGATAGGCATTTCAAATATAGGTGCTGATAGGCATTTCAGATGTAGTTTCCGATAGGCATTTCAAAAATAGGTGTCGATAGGCATTTCAGATATAGGTGTCGATAGGCATTTCAGATATAGGTGTCGATAGGCATTTCAGATATAGGTGTCGATAGGCATTTCAGATATAGGTGTCGATAGGCATTTCAGATATAGGTGTCGATAGGCATTTCAGATATAGGTGTCGATAGGCATTTCAGATATAAGTGCCGATAGGCATTTCAGATATAGTTGCCGATTGGCATTTTAAAAATAGGTGCCGATAGGCATTTCAGATATAGAAGCCGATAGGCATTTCAAATATAGGTGCCGATAGGCATTCCAGATATGGTTGCCAATAGGCATTTCAAATATAGGTGCTGATAGGCATTTCAGATGTACTTTCCGATAGGCATTTCAAAAATAGGTGTCGATAGGCATTTCAGATATAGGTGTCGATAGGCATTTCAGATATAGGTGTCGATAGGCATTTCAGATATAGGTGTCGATAGGCATTTCAGATATCGGTGCCGATAGGCATTTCAGATATAGTTGCCGATTGGCATTTTAAAAATAGGTGCCGATAGGCATTTCAGATATAGAAGCCGATAGGCATTTCAAATATAGGTGCCGATAGGCATTCCAGATATGGTTGCCAATAGGCATTGCAAATATAGGTGCTGATATGCATTTCAGATGTAGTTTCCGATAGGCATTTCAAAAATAGGTGTCGATAGGCATTTCAGATATAGGTGTCGATAGGCATTTCAGATATATGTGTCGATAGGCATTTCAGATATAGGTGTCGATAGGCATTTCAGATATAGGTGTCGATAGGCATTTCAGATATAGGTGTCGATAGGCATTTCAGATATAGGTGTCGATAGGCATTTCAGATATAGGTGCCGATAGGCATTTCAGATATAGTTGCCGATTGGCATTTTAAAAATAGGTGCCGATAGGCATTTCAGATATAGAAGCCGATAGGCATTTCAAATATAGGTGCCGATAGGCATTCCAGATATGGTTGCCGATAGGCATTTCAAATATAAGTGCTGATAGGCATTTCAAATGTAGTTTCCACTAGGCATTTCAAAAATTGGTGTCGATAGGCATTTCAGATATAGGTGTCGATAGGCATCTCAGATATAGGTGTCGATAGGCATTTCAGATATAGGTGTCGATAGGCATTTCAGATATAGGTGTCGATAGGCATTTCAGATATAGGTGTCGATAGGCATTTCAGATATAGGTGTCGATAGGCATTTCAGATATAGGTGTCGATAGGCATTTCAGATATAGGTGTCGATAGGCATTTCAGATATAGGTGCCGATAGGCATTTCAGATATAGTTGCCGATTGGCATTTTAAAAATAGGTGCCGATAGGCATTTCAGTTATAGAAGCCGAAAGGCATTTCAAATATAGGTGCCGATAGGCATTCCAGATATGGTTGCCGATAGGCATTTCAAATATAGGTGCTGATAGGCATTTCAGATGAAGTTTCCGATAGGCATTTTAAAAATAGGTGACGATAGGCATTTCAGATATATGTGTCGATAGGCATTTCAGATATAGGTGTCGATAGGCATTTCAGATATAGGTGTCGATAGGCATTTCAGATATAGGTGTCGATAGGCATTTCAGATATAGGTGTCGATAGGCATTTCAGATATAGGTGTCGATAGGCATTTCAGATATAGGTGTCGATAGGCATTTCAGATATAGGTGCCGATAGGCATTTCAGATATAGTTGCCGACTGGCATTTTAAAAATAGGTGCCGATAGGCATTTCAGATATAGAAGCCGATAGGCATTTCAAATATAGGTGCCGATAGGCATTCCAGATATGTTTGCCGATAGGCATTTCAAATATAGGTGCTGATAGGCATTTCAGATGTAGTTTCCGATAGGCATTTCAAAAATAGGTGTCGATAGGCATTTCAGATATAGGTGTCGATAGGCATTTCAGATATAGGTGTCGATAGGCATTTCAGATATAGGTGTCGATAGGCATTTCAGATATAGGTGTCAATAGGCATTTCAGATATAGGTGTCGATAGGAATTTCAGATATAGGTGTCGATAGGCATTTCAGATATAGGTGTCGATAGGCATTTCAGATATAGGTGCCAATAGGCATTTCAGATATAGGTGTCGATAGGCATTTCAGATATAGGTGCTGATAGGCATTTCAGATATAGTTGCCGATTGGCATTTTAAAAATAGGTGCCGATAGGCATTTCAGATATAGAAGCCGATAGGCATTTCAAATATAGGTGCCGATAGGCATTCCAGATATGGTTGCCGATAGGCATTTCAAATATAGGTGCTGATAGGCATTTCAGATGTAGTTTCCGATAGGCATTTCAAAAATAGGTGTCGATAGGCATTTCAGATATAGGTGTCGATAGGCATTTCAGATATAGGTGTCGATAGGCATTTCAGATATAGGTGCCGATAGGCATTTCAGATATAGGTGTCGATAGGCATTTCAGATATAGGTGTCGATAGGCATTTCAGATATAGGTGTCGATAGGCATTTCAGATATAGGTGTCGATAGGCATTTCAGATATAGGTGCCGATAGGCATTTCAGATATAGTTGCCGATTGGCATTTTAAAAATAGGTGCCGATAGGCATTTCAGATATAGAAGCCGATAGGCATTTCAAATATAAGTGCCGAGAGGCATTCCAGATATGGTTGCCGATAGGCATTTCAAATATAGGTGCTGATAGGCATTTCAGATGTAGTTTCCGATAGGCATTTCAAAAATAGGTGTCGATAGGCATTTCAGATATAGGTGTCGATAGGCAATTCAGATATAGGTGTCGATAGGCATTTCAGATATAGGTGTCGATAGGCATTTCAGATATAGGTGTCGATAGGCATTTCAGATATAGGTGTCGATAGGCATTTCAGATATAGGTGTAGATAGGCATTTCAGATATAGGTGTCGATAGGCATTTCAGATATAGGTGTCGATAGGCATTTCAGATATAGGTGTCGATAGGCATTTCAGATATAGGTGCTGATAGGCATTTCAGATATAGTTGCCGATTGGCATTTTAAAAATAGGTGCCGATAGGCATTTCAGATATAGAAGCCGATAGGCATTTTAAATATAGGTGCCGATAGGCATTCCAGATATGGTTGCCGATAGGCATTTCAAATATAGGTGCTGATAGGCATTTCAGATGTAGTTTCCGATAGGCATTTCAAAAATAGGTGTCGATAGGCATTTCAGATATAGGTGTCGATAGGCATTTCAGATATAGGTGTCGATAGGCATTTCAGATATAGGTGTCGATAGGCATTTCAGATATAGGTGTCGATAGGCATTTCAGATATAGGTGTCGATAGGCATTTCAGATATAGGTGTCGATAGGCATTTCAGATATAGGTGTCGATAGGCATTTCAGATATAGGTGCCGATAGGCATTTCAGATATAGTTGCCGATTGGCATTTTAAAAATAGGTGCCGATAGACATTTCAGATATAGAAGCCGATAGGCATTTCAAATATGGGTGCCGATAGGCATTCCAGATATGGTTGCCGATAGGCATTTCAAATATAGGTGCTGATAGGCATTTCAGATGTAGTTTCCGATAGGCATTTCAAAAATAGGTGTCGATAGGCATTTCAGATATAGGTGTCGATAGGCATTTCAGATATAGGTGTCGATAGGCATTTCAGATATAGGTGTCAATAGGCATTTCAGATATAGGTGTCGATAGGCATTTCAGATATAGGTGACGATAGGCATTTCAGATATAGGTGTCGATAGACATTTCAGATATAGAAGCCGATAGGCATTTCAAATATAGGTGCCGATAGGCATTCCAGATATGGTTGCCGATAGGCATTTCAAATATAGGTGCTGATAGGCATTTCAGATGTAGTTTCCGATAGGCATTTCAAAAATAGGTGTCGATAGGCATTTCAGATATAGGTGTCGATAGGCATTTCAGATATAGGTGTCGATAAGCATTTCAGATATAGGTGTCGATAGGCATTTCAGATATAGGTGTCGATAGGCATTTCAGATATAGGTGTCGATAGGCATTTCAGATATAGGTGTCGATAGGCATTTCGGATATAGGTGTCGATAGGCATTTCAGATATAGGTGCCGATAGGCATTTCAGATATAGTTGCCGATTGGCATTTTAAAAATAGGTGCCGATAGGCATTTCAGATATAGAAGCCGATAGGCATTTCAAATATAGGTGCCGATAGGCATTCCAGATATGGTTGCCGATAGGCATTTCAAATATAGGTGCTGATAGGCATTTCAGATGTTGTTTCCCATAGGCATTTCAAAAATAGGTGTCGATAGGCATTTCAGATATAGGTGTCGATAGGCATTTCAGATATAGGTGTCGATAGGCATTTCAGATATAGGTGTCGATAGGCATTTCAGATATAGGTGTCGATAGGCATTTCAGATATAGGTGTCGATAGGCATTTCAGATATAGGTGTCGATAGGCATTTCAGATATAGGTGTCGATAGGCATTTCAGATATAGGTGCCGATAGGCATTTCAGATATAGTTGCCGATTGGCATTTTAAAAATAGGTGCCGATAGGCATTTCAGATATAGAAGCCGATAGGCATTCAAATATAGGTGCCGATAGGCATTCCAGATATGGTTGCCGATAGGCATTTCAAATATAGGTGCTGATAGGCATTTCAGATGTAGTTTCCGATAGGCATTTCAAAAATAGGTGTCGATAGGCATTTCAGATATAGGTGTCGATAGGCATTTCAGATATAGGTGTCGATAGGCATTTCAGATATAGGTGTCGATAGGCATTTCAGATATAGGTGTCGATAGGCATTTTAGATATAAGTGTCGATAGGCATTTCAGATATAGGTGTCGATAGGCATTTCAGATATAGGTGTCGATAGGCATTTCAGATATAGGTGCCGATAGGCATTTCAGATATAGTTGCCGATTGGCATTTTAAAAATAGGTGCCGATAGGCATTTCAGATATAGAAGCCGATAGGCATTTCAAATATAGGTGCCGATAGGCATTCCAGATATGGTTGCCGATAGGCATTTCAAATATAGGTGCTGATAGGCATTTCAGATGTAGTTTCCGATAGGCATTTCAAAAAAAGGTGTCGATAGGCATTTCAGATATAGGTGTCGATAGGCATTTCAGATATAGGTGTCGATAGGCATTTCAGATATAGGTGTCGATAGGCATTTCAGATATAGGTGTCGATAGGCATTTCAGATATAGGTGACGATAGGCATTTCAGATATAGGTGTCGATAGGCATTTCAGATATAGGTGTCGATAGGCATTTCAGATATAGGTGCCGATAGGCATTTCAGATATAGTTGCCGATTGGCATTTTAAAAATAGGTGCCGATAGGCATTTCAGATATAGAAGCAGATAGGCATTTCAAATATAGGTGCCGATAGGCATTCCAGATATGGTTGCCGATAGGCATTTCAAATATAGGTGCTGATAGGCATTTCAGATGTAGTTTCCGATAGGCATTTCAAAAATAGGTGTCGATAGGCATTTCAGATATAGGTGTCGATAGGCATTTCAGATATAGGTGTCAATAGGCATTTCAGATATAGGTGTCGATAGGCATTTCAGATATAGGTGTCGATAGGCATTTCAGATATAGGTGTCGATAGGCATTTCAGATATAGGTGTCGATAGGCATTTCAGATATAGGTGTCGATAGGCATTTCAGATATAAGTGCCGATAGGCATTTCAGATATAGTTGCCGATTGGCATTTTAAAAATAGGTGCCGATAGGCATTTCAGATATAGAAGCCGATAGGCATTTCAAATATAGGTGCCGATAGGCATTCCAGATATGGTTGCCAATAGGCATTTCAAATATAGGTGCTGATAGGCATTTCAGATGTAGTTTCCGATAGGCATTTCAAAAATAGGTGTCGATAGGCATTTCAGATATAGGTGTCGATAGGCATTTCAGATATAGGTGTCGATAGGCATTTCAGATATAGGTGTCGATAGGCATTTCAGATATAGGTGTCGATGGGCATTTCAGACATAGGTGTCGATAGGCATTTCAGATATAGGTGTCGATAGGCATTTCAGATATAGGTGTCGATAGGCATTTCAGATATAGGTGCCGATAGGCATTTCAGATATAGTTGCCGATTGGCATTTTAAAAATAGGTGCCGATAGGCATTTCAGATATAGAAGCCGATAGGCATTTCAAATATAAGTGCCGATAGGCATTCCAGATATGGTTGCCGATAGGCATTTTAAATATAGGTGCTGATAGGCATTTCAGATGTAGTTTCCGATAGGCATTTCAAAAATAGGTGTCGATAGGCATTTCAGATATAGGTGTCGATAGGCATTTCAGATATAGGTGTCGATAGGCATTTCAGATATAGGTGTCGATAGGCATTTCAGATATAGGTGTCGATAGGCATTTTAGATATAGGTGTCGATAGGCATTTCAGATATAGGTGTCGATAGGCATTTCAGATATAGGTGTCGATAGGCATTTCAGATATAGGTGTCGATAGGCATTTCAGATATAGTTGCCGATAGGCATTTCAGATATAGTTGCCGATTGGCATTTTAAAAATAGGTGCCGATAGGCATTTCAGATATAGGTGTCGATAGGCATTTCAGATATAGGTGTCGATAGGCATTTCAGATATAGGTGTCGATAGGCATTTCAGATATAGGTGCCAATAGGCAATTCAGATATAGTTGCCGATTGGCATTTTAAAAATAGGTGCCGATAGGCATTTCAGATATAGAAGCCGATAGGCATTTCAAATATAGGTGCCGATAGGCATTCCAGATATGGTTGCCGATAGGCATTTCAAATATAGGTGCTGATAGGCATTTCAGATGTAGTTTCCGATAGGCATTTCAAAAATAGGTGCCGATAGGCATTTCAGATATAGGTGTCGATAGGCATTTCAGATATAGGTGTCGATAGGCATTTCAGATATAGGTGTCGATAGGCATTTCAGATATAGGTGTCGATAGGCATTTCAGATATAGGTGTCGATAGGCATTTCAGATATAGGTGTCGATAGGCATTTCAGATATAGGTGTCGATAGGCATTTCAGATATAGGTGCCGATAGGCATTTCAGATATAGTCGCCGATTGGTATTTTAAAAATAGGTGCCGATAGGCATTTCAGATATAGAAGCCGATAGGCATTTCAAATATAGGTGCCGATAGGCATTCCAGATATAGTTGCCGATAGGCATTTCAAATATAGGTGCTGATAGGCATTTCAGATGTAGTTTCCGATAGGCATTTCAAAAATAGGTGACGATAGGCATTTCAGATATAGGTGTCGATAGGCATTTCAGATATAGGTGTCGATAGGCATTTCAGATATAGGTGTCGATAGGCATTTCAGATATAGGTGTCGATAGGCATTTCAGATATAGGTGTCGATAAACCTTTCAGATATAGGTGTCGATAGGCATTTCAGATATAGGTGTCGATAGGCATTTCAGATATAGGTGCCGATAGGCATTTCAGATATAGTTGCCGATTGGCATTTAAAAAATAGGTGCCGATAGGCATTTCAGATATAGAAGCCGATAGGCATTTCAAATATAGGTGCCGATAGGCATTCCAGATATGGTTGCCGATAGGCATTTCAAATATAGGTGCTGATAGGCATTTCAGATGTAGTTTCCGATAGGCATTTCAAAAATAGGTGTCGATAGGCATTTGAGATATAGGTGTCGATAGGCATTTCAGATATAGGTGTCGATAGGCATTTCAGATATAGGTTCGATAGGCATTTCAGATATAGGTGTCGATAGGCATTTCAGATATAGGTGTCGATAGGCATTTCAGATATAGGTGTCGATAGGCATTTCAGATATAGGTGCCGATAGGCATTTCAGATATAGTTGCCGATTGGCATTTTAAAAATAGGTGCCGATAGGCATTTCAGATATAGAAGCCGATTGGCATTTCAAATATAGGTGCCGATAGGCATTCCAGATATGGTTGCCGATAGGCATTTCAAATATAGTAGCTGATAGGCATTTCAGATGTAGTTTCCGATAGGCATTTCAAAAATAGGTGTCGATAGGCATTTCAGATATAGGTGTCGATAGGCATTTCAGATATAGGTGTCGATAGGCATTTCAGATATAGGTGTCGATAGGCATTTCAGATATAGGTGTCGATAGGCATTTCAGATATAGGTGTCAATAGGCATTTCAGATATAGGTGCCGATAGGCATTTCAGATATAGTTGCCGATTGGCATTTTAAAAATAGGTGCCGATAGGCATTTCAGATATAGTTGCCGATTGGCATTTTAAAAATAGGTGCCGATAGGCATTTCAGATATAGAAGCCGATAGGCATTTCAAATATAGGTGCCGATAGGCATTCCAGATATGGTTGCCGATAGTCATTTCAAATATAGGTGCCGATAGGCATTCCAGATATGGTTGCCGATAGGCATTTCAAATATAGGTGCCGATAGGCATTCCAGATATGGTTGCCGATAGGCATTTCAGATATAGTTGCCGATTGGCATTTTAAAAATAGGTGCCGATAGGCATTTCAGATATAGAAGCCGATAGGCATTTCAAATATAGGTGCCGATAGGCATTCCAGATATGGTTGCCGATAGGCATTTCAAATATAGGTGCTGATAGGCATTTCAGATGTAGTTTCCGATAGGCATTTCAAAAATAGGTGTCGATAGGCATTTCAGATATAGGTGTCGATAGGCATTTCAGATATAGGTGTCGATAGGCATTTCAGATATAGGTGTCGATAGGCATTTCAGATATAGGTGTCGATAGGCATTTCAGATATAGGTGCCGATAGGCATTTCAGATATAGTTGCCGATTGGCATTTTAAAAATAGGTGCCGATAGGCATTTCAGATATAGAAGCCGATAGGCATTTCAAATATAGGTGCCGATAGGCATTCCAGATATGGTTGCCGACAGGCATTTCAAATATAGGTGCTGATAGGCATTTCAGATGTAGTTTCCGATAGGCATTTCAAAAATAGGTGTCGATAGGCATTTCAGATATAGGTGTCGATAGGCATTTCAGATAAAGGTGTCGATAGGCATTTCAGATATAGGTGTCGATAGGCATTTCAGATATAGCTGTCGATAGGCATTTCAGATATAGGTGTCGATAGGCATTTCAGATATAGGTGTCGATAGGCATTTCAGATATAGGTGTCGATAGGCATTTCAGATATAGGTGTCGATAAGCATTTCAGATATAGGTGTCGATAGGCATTTCAGATATAGGTGCCGATAGGCATTTCAGATATAGTTGCCGATTGGCATTTTAAAAATAGGTGCCGATAGGCATTTCAGATATAGAAGTCGATAGGCATTTCAAATATAGGTGCCGATAGGCATTCCAGATATGGTTGCTGATAGGCATTTCAAATATAGGTGCTGATAGGCATTTCAGATGTAGTTTCCGATAGGCATTTCAAAAATAGGTGTCGATTGGCATTTCAGATATAGGTGTCGATAGGCATTTCAGATATAGGTGTCGATAGGCATTTCAGATATAGGTGTCGATAGGCATTTCAGATATAGGTGTCGATAGGCATTTCAGATATAGGTGACGATAGGCATTTCAGATATAGGTGTCGATAGGCATTTCAGATATAGGTGTCGATAGGCATTTCAGATATAGGTGTCGATAGGCATTTCAGATATAGGTGCCGATTGGCATTTCAGATATAGTTGCCGATTGGCATTTTAAAAATAGGTGCCGATAGGCATTTCAGATATAGAAGCCGATAGGCATTTCAAATATAGGTGCCGATAGGCATTCCAGATATGGTTGCCGATAGGCATTTCAAATATAGGTGCTGATAGGCATTTCAGATGTAGTTTCCGATAGGCATTTCAAAAATAGGTGTCGATAGGCATTTCAGATTTAGGTGTCGATAGGCATTTCAGATATAGGTGTCGATAGGCATTTCAGATATAGGTGTCGATAGGCATTTCAGATATAAGTGTCGATAGGCATTTCAGATATAGGTGTCGATAGGCATTTCAGATATAGGTGTCGATAGGCATTTTAGATATAGGTGTCGATAGGCATTTCAGATATAGGTGCCGATAGGCATTTCAGATATAGTTGCCGATTGGCATTTTAAAAATAGGTGCCGATAGGCATTTCAGATATTGAAGCCGATAGGCATTTCAAATATAGGTGCCGATAGGCATTCCAGATATGGTTGCCGATAGGCATTTCAAATATAGGTGCTGATAGGCATTTCAGATGTAGTTTCCGATAGGCATTTCAAAAATAGGTGTTGATAGGCATTTCAGATATAGGTGTCGATAGGCATTTCAGATATAGGTGTCGATAGGCATTTCAGATATAGGTGTCGATAGGCATTTCAGATATAGGTGCCGATAGGCATTCCAGATATGGTTGCCGATAGGCATTTCAAATATAGGTGCTGATAGGCATTTCAGATGTAGTTTCCGATAGGCATTTCAAAAATAGGTGTCGATAGGCATTTCAGATATAGGTGTCGATAGGCATTTCAGATATAGGTGTCGATAGGCATTTCAGATATAGGTGTCGATAGGCATTTCAGATATAGGTGTCGATAGGCATTTCAGATATAGGTGCCGATAGGCATTTCAGATATAGTTGCCGATTGGCATTTTAAAAATAGGTGCCGATAGGCATTTCAGATATAGAAGCCGATAGGCATTTCAAATATAGGTGCCGATAGGCATTCCAGATATGGTTGCCGATAGGCATTTCAAATATAGGTGCTGATAGGCATTTCAGATGTAGTTTCCGATAGGCATTTCAAAAATAGGTGTCGATAGGCATTTCAGATATAGGTGGCGATAGGCATTTCAGATATAGGTGTCGATAGGCATTTCAGATATGATTGCCGATAGGCATTTCAAATATAGTTGCTGATAGGCATTTCAGATGTAGTTTCCGATAGGCATTTCAAAAATAGGTGTCGATAGGCATTTCAGATATAGGTGTCGATAGGCATTTCAGATATAGGTGTCGATAGGCATTTCAGATATAGGTGTCGATAGGCATTTCAGATATAGGTGTCGATAGGCATTTCAGATATAGGTGTCGATAGGCATTTCAGATATAGGTGTCGATAGGCATTTCAGATATAGTTGCCGATTGGCATTTTAAAAATAGGTGCCGATAGGCATTTCAGATATAGAAGCCGATAGGCATTTCAAATATAGGTGCCGATAGGCATTCCAGATATGGTTGCCAATAGGCATTTCAAATATAGGTGCTGATAGGCATTTCAGATGTAGTTTCCGATAGGCATTTCAAAAATAGGTGTCGATAGGCATTTCAGATATAGGTGTCGATAGGCATTTCAGATATAGGTGTCGATAGGCATTTCAGATATAGGTGTCGATAGGCTTTTCAGATATAGGTGTCGATAGGCATTTCAGATATAGGTGTCGATAGGCATTTCAGATATAGGTGTCGATAGGCATTTCAGATATAGGTGTCGATAGGCATTTCAGATATAGGTGCCGATAGGCATTTCAGATATAGTTGCCGATTGGCATTTTAAAAATAGGTGCCGATAGGCATTTCAGATATAGAAGCCGATAGGCATTTCAAATATAGGTGCCGATAGGCATTCCAGATATGGTTGCCGATAGGCATTTCAAATATAGGTGCTGATAGGCATTTCAGATGTAGTTTCCGATAGGCATTTCAAAAAAAGGTGTCGATAGGCATTTCAGATAAGGTGTCGATAGGCATTTCAGATATAGGTGTCGATAGGCATTTTAGATATAGGTGTCGATAGGCATTTCAGATATAGGTGTCGATAGGGATTTCAGATATAGGTGACGATAGGCATTTCAGATATAGGTGTCGATAGGCATTTCAGATATAGGTGTCGATAGGCATTTCAGATATAGGTGTCGATAGGCATTTCAGATATAGGTGCCGATAGGCATTTCAGATATAGTTGCCGATTGGCATTTTAAAAATAGGTGCCGATAGGCATTTCAGATATAGAAGCCGATAGGCATTTCAAATATAGGTGCCGATAGGCATTCCAGATATGGTTGCCGATAGGCATTTCAAATATAGGTGCTGATAGGCATTTCAGATGTAGTTTCCGATAGGCATTTCAAAAATAGGTGTCGATAGGCATTTCAGATATAGGTGTCGATAGGCATTTCAGATATAGGTGTCGATAGGCATTTCAGATATAGGTGTCGATAGGCATTTCAGATATAGGTGTCGATAGGCATTTCAGATATAGGTGTCGATAGGCATTTCAGATATAGGTGTCGATAGGCATTTCAGATATAGGTGTCGATAGGCATTTCAGATATAGGTGTCGATAGGCATTTCAGATATAAGTGCCGATAGGCATTTCAGATATAGTTGCCGATTGGCATTTTAAAAATAGGTGCCGATAGGCATTTCAGATATAGAAGCCGATAGGCATTTCAAATATAGGTGCCGATAGGCATTCCAGATATGGTTGCCAATAGGCATTTCAAATATAGGTGCTGATAGGCATTTCAGATGTACTTTCCGATAGGCATTTCAAAAATAGGTGTCGATAGGCATTTCAGATATAGGTGTCGATAGGCATTTCAGATATAGGTGTCGATAGGCATTTCAGATATAGGTGTCGATAGGCATTTCAGATATCGGTGCCGATAGGCATTTCAGATATAGTTGCCGATTGGCATTTTAAAAATAGGTGCCGATAGGCATTTCAGATATAGAAGCCGATAGGCATTTCAAATATAGGTGCCGATAGGCATTCCAGATATGGTTGCCAATAGGCATTGCAAATATAGGTGCTGATAGGCATTTCAGATGTAGTTTCCGATAGGCATTTCAAAAATAGGTGTCGATAGGCATTTCAGATATAGGTGTCGATAGGCATTTCAGATATATGTGTCGATAGGCATTTCAGATATAGGTGTCGATAGGCATTTCAGATATAGGTGTCGATAGGCATTTCAGATATAGGTGTCGATAGGCATTTCAGATATAGGTGTCGATAGGCATTTCAGATATAGGTGCCGATAGGCATTTCAGATATAGTTGCCGATTGGCATTTTAAAAATAGGTGCCGATAGGCATTTCAGATATAGAAGCCGATAGGCATTTCAAATATAGGTGCCGATAGGCATTCCAGATATGGTTGCCGATAGGCATTTCAAATATAAGTGCTGATAGGCATTTCAAATGTAGTTTCCACTAGGCATTTCAAAAATTGGTGTCGATAGGCATTTCAGATATAGGTGTCGATAGGCATCTCAGATATAGGTGTCGATAGGCATTTCAGATATAGGTGTCGATAGGCATTTCAGATATAGGTGTCGATAGGCATTTCAGATATAGGTGTCGATAGGCATTTCAGATATAGGTGTCGATAGGCATTTCAGATATAGGTGTCGATAGGCATTTCAGATATAGGTGTCGATAGGCATTTCAGATATAGGTGCCGATAGGCATTTCAGATATAGTTGCCGATTGGCATTTTAAAAATAGGTGCCGATAGGCATTTCAGTTATAGAAGCCGAAAGGCATTTCAAATATAGGTGCCGATAGGCATTCCAGATATGGTTGCCGATAGGCATTTCAAATATAGGTGCTGATAGGCATTTCAGATGAAGTTTCCGATAGGCATTTTAAAAATAGGTGACGATAGGCATTTCAGATATATGTGTCGATAGGCATTTCAGATATAGGTGTCGATAGGCATTTCAGATATAGGTGTCGATAGGCATTTCAGATATAGGTGTCGATAGGCATTTCAGATATAGGTGTCGATAGGCATTTCAGATATAGGTGTCGATAGGCATTTCAGATATAGGTGTCGATAGGCATTTCAGATATAGGTGCCGATAGGCATTTCAGATATAGTTGCCGACTGGCATTTTAAAAATAGGTGCCGATAGGCATTTCAGATATAGAAGCCGATAGGCATTTCAAATATAGGTGCCGATAGGCATTCCAGATATGTTTGCCGATAGGCATTTCAAATATAGGTGCTGATAGGCATTTCAGATGTAGTTTCCGATAGGCATTTCAAAAATAGGTGTCGATAGGCATTTCAGATATAGGTGTCGATAGGCATTTCAGATATAGGTGTCGATAGGCATTTCAGATATAGGTGTCGATAGGCATTTCAGATATAGGTGTCGATAGGCATTTCAGATATAGGTGTCGATAGGAATTTCAGATATAGGTGTCGATAGGCATTTCAGATATAGGTGTCGATAGGCATTTCAGATATAGGTGCCAATAGGCATTTCAGATATAGGTGTCGATAGGCATTTCAGATATAGGTGCTGATAGGCATTTCAGATATAGTTGCCGATTGGCATTTTAAAAATAGGTGCCGATAGGCATTTCAGATATAGAAGCCGATAGGCATTTCAAATATAGGTGCCGATAGGCATTCCAGATATGGTTGCCGATAGGCATTTCAAATATAGGTGCTGATAGGCATTTCAGATGTAGTTTCCGATAGGCATTTCAAAAATAGGTGTCGATAGGCATTTCAGATATAGGTGTCGATAGGCATTTCAGATATAGGTGTCGATAGGCATTTCAGATATAGGTGCCGATAGGCATTTCAGATATAGGTGTCGATAGGCATTTCAGATATAGGTGTCGATAGGCATTTCAGATATAGGTGTCGATAGGCATTTCAGATATAGGTGTCGATAGGCATTTCAGATATAGGTGCCGATAGGCATTTCAGATATAGTTGCCGATTGGCATTTTAAAAATAGGTGCCGATAGGCATTTCAGATATAGAAGCCGATAGGCATTTCAAATATAAGTGCCGAGAGGCATTCCAGATATGGTTGCCGATAGGCATTTCAAATATAGGTGCTGATAGGCATTTCAGATGTAGTTTCCGATAGGCATTTCAAAAATAGGTGTCGATAGGCATTTCAGATATAGGTGTCGATAGGCAATTCAGATATAGGTGTCGATAGGCATTTCAGATATAGGTGTCGATAGGCATTTCAGATATAGGTGTCGATAGGCATTTCAGATATAGGTGTCGATAGGCATTTCAGATATAGGTGTAGATAGGCATTTCAGATATAGGTGTCGATAGGCATTTCAGATATAGGTGTCGATAGGCATTTCAGATATAGGTGTCGATAGGCATTTCAGATATAGGTGCTGATAGGCATTTCAGATATAGTTGCCGATTGGCATTTTAAAAATAGGTGCCGATAGGCATTTCAGATATAGAAGCCGATAGGCATTTTAAATATAGGTGCCGATAGGCATTCCAGATATGGTTGCCGATAGGCATTTCAAATATAGGTGCTGATAGGCATTTCAGATGTAGTTTCCGATAGGCATTTCAAAAATAGGTGTCGATAGGCATTTCAGATATAGGTGTCGATAGGCATTTCAGATATAGGTGTCGATAGGCATTTCAGATATAGGTGTCGATAGGCATTTCAGATATAGGTGTCGATAGGCATTTCAGATATAGGTGTCGATAGGCATTTCAGATATAGGTGTCGATAGGCATTTCAGATATAGGTGTCGATAGGCATTTCAGATATAGGTGCCGATAGGCATTTCAGATATAGTTGCCGATTGGCATTTTAAAAATAGGTGCCGATAGACATTTCAGATATAGAAGCCGATAGGCATTTCAAATATAGGTGCCGATAGGCATTCCAGATATGGTTGCCGATAGGCATTTCAAATATAGGTGCTGATAGGCATTTCAGATGTAGTTTCCGATAGGCATTTCAAAAATAGGTGTCGATAGGCATTTCAGATATAGGTGTCGATAGGCATTTCAGATATAGGTGTCGATAGGCATTTCAGATATAGGTGTCAATAGGCATTTCAGATATAGGTGTCGATAGGCATTTCAGATATAGGTGACGATAGGCATTTCAGATATAGGTGTCGATAGACATTTCAGATATAGAAGCCGATAGGCATTTCAAATATAGGTGCCGATAGGCATTCCAGATATGGTTGCCGATAGGCATTTCAAATATAGGTGCTGATAGGCATTTCAGATGTAGTTTCCGATAGGCATTTCAAAAATAGGTGTCGATAGGCATTTCAGATATAGGTGTCGATAGGCATTTCAGATATAGGTGTCGATAAGCATTTCAGATATAGGTGTCGATAGGCATTTCAGATATAGGTGTCGATAGGCATTTCAGATATAGGTGTCGATAGGCATTTCAGATATAGGTGTCGATAGGCATTTCGGATATATGTGTCGATAGGCATTTCAGATATAGGTGCCGATAGGCATTTCAGATATAGTTGCCGATTGGCATTTTAAAAATAGGTGCCGATAGGCATTTCAGATATAGAAGCCGATAGGCATTTCAAATATAGGTGCCGATAGGCATTCCAGATATGGTTGCCGATAGGCATTTCAAATATAGGTGCTGATAGGCATTTCAGATGTTGTTTCCGATAGGCATTTCAAAAATAGGTGTCGATAGGCATTTCAGATATAGGTGTCGATAGGCATTTCAGATATAGGTGTCGATAGGCATTTCAGATATAGGTGTCGATAGGCATTTCAGATATAGGTGTCGATAGGCATTTCAGATATAGGTGTCGATAGGCATTTCAGATATAGGTGTCGATAGGCATTTCAGATATAGGTGTCGATAGGCATTTCAGATATAGGTGCCGATAGGCATTTCAGATATAGTTGCCGATTGGCATTTTAAAAATAGGTGCCGATAGGCATTTCAGATATAGAAGCCGATAAGCATTCAAATATAGGTGCCGATAGGCATTCCAGATATGGTTGCCGATAGGCATTTCAAATATAGGTGCTGATAGGCATTTCAGATGTAGTTTCCGATAGGCATTTCAAAAATAGGTGTCGATAGGCATTTCAGATATAGGTGTCGATAGGCATTTCAGATATAGGTGTCGATAGGCATTTCAGATATAGGTGTCGATAGGCATTTCAGATATAGGTGTCGATAGGCATTTTAGATATAAGTGTCGATATGCATTTCAGATATAGGTGTCGATAGGCATTTCAGATATAGGTGTCGATAGGCATTTCAGATATAGGTGCCGATAGGCATTTCAGATATAGTTGCCGATTGGCATTTTAAAAATAGGTGCCGATAGGCATTTCAGATATAGAAGCCGATAGGCATTTCAAATATAGGTGCCGATAGGCATTCCAGATATGGTTGCCGATAGGCATTTCAAATATAGGTGCTGATAGGCATTTCAGATGTAGTTTCCGATAGGCATTTCAAAAAAAGGTGTCGATAGGCATTTCAGATATAGGTGTCGATAGGCATTTCAGATATAGGTGTCGATAGGCATTTCAGATATAGGTGTCGATAGGCATTTCAGATATAGGTGTCGATAGGCATTTCAGATATAGGTGACGATAGGCATTTCAGATATAGGTGTCGATAGGCATTTCAGATATAGGTGTCGATAGGCATTTCAGATATAGGTGCCGATAGGCATTTCAGATATAGTTGCCGATTGGCATTTTAAAAATAGGTGCCGATAGGCATTTCAGATATAGAAGCCGATAGGCATTTCAAATATAGGTGCCGATAGGCATTCCAGATATGGTTGCCGATAGGCATTTCAAATATAGGTGCTGATAGGCATTTCAGATGTAGTTTCCGATAGGCATTTCAAAAATAGGTGTCGATAGGCATTTCAGATATAGGTGTCGATAGGCATTTCAGATATAGGTGTCAATAGGCATTTCAGATATAGGTGTCGATAGGCATTTCAGATATAGGTGCCGATAGGCATTTCAGATATAGTTGCCGATTGGCATATTAAAAATAGGTGCCGATAGACATTTCAGATATAGAAGCCGATAGGCATTTCAAATATAGGTGCCGATAGGCATTCCAGATATGGTTGCCGATAGGCATTTCAAATATAGGTGCTGATAGGCATTTCAGATGTAGTTTCCGATAGGCATTTCAAAAATAGGTGTCGATAGGCATTTCAGATATAGGTGTCGATAGGCATTTCAGATATAGGTGTCGATAGGCATTTCAGATATAGGTGTCAATAGGCATTTCAGATATAGGTGTCGATAGGCATTTCAGATATAGGTGACGATAGGCATTTCAGATATAGGTGTCGATAGACATTTCAGATATAGAAGCCGATAGGCATTTCAAATATAGGTGCCGATAGGCATTCCAGATATGGTTGCCGATAGGCATTTCAAATATAGGTGCTGATAGGCATTTCAGATGTAGTTTCCGATAGGCATTTCAAAAATAGGTGTCGATAGGCATTTCAGATATAGGTGTCGATAGGCATTTCAGATATAGGTGTCGATAAGCATTTCAGATATAGGTGTCGATAGGCATTTCAGATATAGGTGTCGATAGGCATTTCAGATATAGGTGTCGATAGGCATTTCAGATATAGGTGTCGATAGGCATTTCGGATATAGGTGTCGATAGGCATTTCAGATATAGGTGCCGATAGGCATTTCAGATATAGTTGCCGATTGGCATTTTAAAAATAGGTGCCGATAGGCATTTCAGATATAGAAGCCGATAGGCATTTCAAATATAGGTGCCGATAGGCATTCCAGATATGGTTGCCGATAGGCATTTCAAATATAGGTGCTGATAGGCATTTCAGATGTTGTTTCCGATAGGCATTTCAAAAATAGGTGACGATAGGCATTTCAGATATAGGTGTCGATAGGCATTTCAGATATAGGTGTCGATAGGCATTTCAGATATAGGTGTCGATAGGCATTTCAGATATAGGTGTCGATAGGCATTTCAGATATAGGTGTCGATAAACCTTTCAGATATAGGTGTCGATAGGCATTTCAGATATAGGTGTCGATAGGCATTTCAGATATAGGTGCCGATAGGCATTTCAGATATAGTTGCCGATTGGCATTTTAAAAATAGGTGCCGATAGGCATTTCAGATATAGAAGCCGATAGGCATTTCAAATATAGGTGCCGATAGGCATTCCAGATATGGTTGCCGATAGGCATTTCAAATATAGGTGCTGATAGGCATTTCAGATGTAGTTTCCGATAGGCATTTCAAAAATAGGTGTCGATAGGCATTTGAGATATAGGTGTCGATAGGCATTTCAGATATAGGTGTCGATAGGCATTTCAGATATAGGTGTCGATAGGCATTTCAGATATAGGTGTCGATAGGCATTTCAGATATAGGTGTCGATAGGCATTTCAGATATAGGTGTCGATAGGCATTTCAGATATAGGTGCCGATAGGCATTTCAGATATAGTTGCCGATTGGCATTTTAAAAATAGGTGCCGATAGGCATTTCAGATATAGAAGCCGATAGGCATTTCAAATATAGGTGCCGATAGGCATTCCAGATATGGTTGCCGATAGGCATTTCAAATATAGTAGCTGATAGGCATTTCAGATGTAGTTTCCGATAGGCATTTCAAAAATAGGTGTCGATAGGCATTTCAGATATAGGTGTCGATAGGCATTTCAGATATAGGTGTCGATAGGCATTTCAGATATAGGTGTCGATAGGCATTTCAGATATAGGTGTCGATAGGCATTTCAGATATAGGTGTCGATAGGCATTTCAGATATAGGTGTCGATAGGCATTTCAGATATAGGTGTCGATAGGCATTTCAGATATAGGTGCCGATAGGCATTTCAGATATAGTTGCCGATTGGCATTTTAAAAATAGGTGCCGATAGGCATTTCAGATATAGAAGCCGATAGGCATTTCAAATATAGGTGCCGATAGGCATTCCAGATATGGTTGCCGATAGTCATTTCAAATATAGGTGCCGATAGGCATTCCAGATATGGTTGCCGATAGGCATTTCAAATATAGGTGCCGATAGGCATTCCAGATATGGTTGCCGATAGGCATTTCAGATATAGTTGCCGATTGGCATTTTAAAAATAGGTGCCGATAGGCATTTCAGATATAGAAGCCGATAGGCATTTCAAATATAGGTGCCGATAGGCATTCCAGATATGGTTGCCGATAGGCATTTCAAATATAGGTGCTGATAGGCATTTCAGATGTAGTTTCCGATAGGCATTTCAAAAATAGGTGTCGATAGGCATTTCAGATATAGGTGTCGATAGGCATTTCAGATATAGGTGTCGATAGGCATTTCAGATATAGGTGTCGATAGGCATTTCAGATATAGGTGTCGATAGGCATTTCAGATATAGGTGCCGATAGGCATTTCAGATATAGTTGCCGATTGGCATTTTAAAAATAGGTGCCGATAGGCATTTCAGATATAGAAGCCGATAGGCATTTCAAATATAGGTGCCGATAGGCATTCCAGATATGGTTGCCGACAGGCATTTCAAATATAGGTGCTGATAGGCATTTCAGATGTAGTTTCCGATAGGCATTTCAAAAATAGGTGTCGATAGGCATTTCAGATATAGGTGTCGATAGGCATTTCAGATAAAGGTGTCGATAGGCATTTCAGATATAGGTGTCGATAGGCATTTCAGATATAGCTGTCGATAGGCATTTCAGATATAGGTGTCGATAGGCATTTCAGATATAGGTGTCGATAGGCATTTCAGATATAGGTGTCGATAGGCATTTCAGATATAGGTGTCGATAAGCATTTCAGATATAGGTGTCGATAGGCATTTCAGATATAGGTGCCGATAGGCATTTCAGATATAGTTGCCGATTGGCATTTTAAAAATAGGTGCCGATAGGCATTTCAGATATAGAAGCCGATAGGCATTTCAAATATAGGTGCCGATAGGCATTCCAGATATGGTTGCTGATAGGCATTTCAAATATAGGTGCTGATAGGCATTTCAGATGTAGTTTCCGATAGGCATTTCAAAAATAGGTGTCGATTGGCATTTCAGATATAGGTGTCGATAGGCATTTCAGATATAGGTGTCGATAGGCATTTCAGATATAGGTGTCGATAGGCATTTCAGATATAGGTGTCGATAGGCATTTCAGATATAGGTGACGATAGGCATTTCAGATATAGGTGTCGATAGGCATTTCAGATATAGGTGTCGATAGGCATTTCAGATATAGGTGTCGATAGGCATTTCAGATATATGTGCCGATTGGCATTTCAGATATAGTTGCCGATTGGCATTTTAAAAATAGGTGCCGATAGGCATTTCAGATATAGAAGCCGATAGGCATTTCAAATATAGGTGCCGATAGGCATTCCAGATATGGTTGCCGATAGGCATTTCAAATATAGGTGCTGATAGGCATTTCAGATGTAGTTTCCGATAGGCATTTCAAAAATAGGTGTCGATAGGCATTTCAGATTTAGGTGTCGATAGGCATTTCAGATATAGGTGTCGATAGGCATTTCAGATATAGGTGTCGATAGGCATTTCAGATATAAGTGTCGATAGGCATTTCAGATATAGGTGTCGATAGGCATTTCAGATATAGGTGTCGATAGGCATTTTAGATATAGGTGTCGATAGGCATTTCAGATATAGGTGCCGATAGGCATTTCAGATATAGTTGCCGATTGGCATTTTAAAAATAGGTGCCGATAGGCATTTCAGATATTGAAGCCGATAGGCATTTCAAATATAGGTGCCGATAGGCATTCCAGATATGGTTGCCGATAGGCATTTCAAATATAGGTGCTGATAGGCATTTCAGATGTAGTTTCCGATAGGCATTTCAAAAATAGGTGTTGATAGGCATTTCAGATATAGGTGTCGATAGGCATTTCAGATATAGGTGTCGATAGGCATTTCAGATATAGGTGTCGATAGGCATTTCAGATATAGGTGTCGATAGGCATTTCAGATATAGGTGCCGATAGGCATTTCAGATATAGTTGCCGATTGGCATTTTAAAAATAGGTGCCGATAGGCATTTCAGATATAGAAGCCGATAGGCATTTCAAATATAGGTGCCGATAGGCATTCCAGATATGGTTGCCGATAGTCATTTCAAATATAGGTGCCGATAGGCATTCCAGATATGGTTGCCGATAGGCATTTCAAATATAGGTGCCGATAGGCATTCCAGATATGGTTGCCGATAGGCATTTCAGATATAGTTGCCGATTGGCATTTTAAAAATAGGTGCCGATAGGCATTTCAGATATAGAAGCCGATAGGCATTTCAAATATAGGTGCCGATAGGCATTCCAGATATGGTTGCCGATAGGCATTTCAAATATAGGTGCTGATAGGCATTTCAGATGTAGTTTCCGATAGGCATTTCAAAAATAGGTGTCGATAGGCATTTCAGATATAGGTGTCGATAGGCATTTCAGATATAGGTGTCGATAGGCATTTCAGATATAGGTGTCGATAGGCATTTCAGATATAGGTGTCGATAGGCATTTCAGATATAGGTGCCGATAGGCATTTCAGATATAGTTGCCGATTGGCATTTTAAAAATAGGTGCCGATAGGCATTTCAGATATAGAAGCCGATAGGCATTTCAAATATAGGTGCCGATAGGCATTCCAGATATGGTTGCCGACAGGCATTTCAAATATAGGTGCTGATAGGCATTTCAGATGTAGTTTCCGATAGGCATTTCAAAAATAGGTGTCGATAGGCATTTCAGATATAGGTGTCGATAGGCATTTCAGATAAAGGTGTCGATAGGCATTTCAGATATAGGTGTCGATAGGCATTTCAGATATAGCTGTCGATAGGCATTTCAGATATAGGTGTCGATAGGCATTTCAGATATAGGTGTCGATAGGCATTTCAGATATAGGTGTCGATAGGCATTTCAGATATAGGTGTCGATAAGCATTTCAGATATAGGTGTCGATAGGCATTTCAGATATAGGTGCCGATAGGCATTTCAGATATAGTTGCCGATTGGCATTTTAAAAATAGGTGCCGATAGGCATTTCAGATATAGAAGCCGATAGGCATTTCAAATATAGGTGCCGATAGGCATTCCAGATATGGTTGCTGATAGGCATTTCAAATATAGGTGCTGATAGGCATTTCAGATGTAGTTTCCGATAGGCATTTCAAAAATAGGTGTCGATTGGCATTTCAGATATAGGTGTCGATAGGCATTTCAGATATAGGTGTCGATAGGCATTTCAGATATAGGTGTCGATAGGCATTTCAGATATAGGTGTCGATAGGCATTTCAGATATAGGTGACGATAGGCATTTCAGATATAGGTGTCGATAGGCATTTCAGATATAGGTGTCGATAGGCATTTCAGATATAGGTGTCGATAGGCATTTCAGATATATGTGCCGATTGGCATTTCAGATATAGTTGCCGATTGGCATTTTAAAAATAGGTGCCGATAGGCATTTCAGATATAGAAGCCGATAGGCATTTCAAATATAGGTGCCGATAGGCATTCCAGATATGGTTGCCGATAGGCATTTCAAATATAGGTGCTGATAGGCATTTCAGATGTAGTTTCCGATAGGCATTTCAAAAATAGGTGTCGATAGGCATTTCAGATTTAGGTGTCGATAGGCATTTCAGATATAGGTGTCGATAGGCATTTCAGATATAGGTGTCGATAGGCATTTCAGATATAAGTGTCGATAGGCATTTCAGATATAGGTGTCGATAGGCATTTCAGATATAGGTGTCGATAGGCATTTTAGATATAGGTGTCGATAGGCATTTCAGATATAGGTGCCGATAGGCATTTCAGATATAGTTGCCGATTGGCATTTTAAAAATAGGTGCCGATAGGCATTTCAGATATTGAAGCCGATAGGCATTTCAAATATAGGTGCCGATAGGCATTCCAGATATGGTTGCCGATAGGCATTTCAAATATAGGTGCTGATAGGCATTTCAGATGTAGTTTCCGATAGGCATTTCAAAAATAGGTGTTGATAGGCATTTCAGATATAGGTGTCGATAGGCATTTCAGATATAGGTGTCGATAGGCATTTCAGATATAGGTGTCGATAGGCATTTCAGATATAGGTGTCGATAGGCATTTCAGATATAAGTGCCGATAGGCATTTCAGATATAGTTGCCGATTGGCATTTTAAAAATAGGTGCCGATAGGCATTTCAGATATAGAAGCCGATAGGCATTTCAAATATAGGTGCCAATAGGCATTCCAGATATGGTTGCCAATAGGCATTTCAAATATAGGTGCTGATAGGCATTTCAGATGTAGTTTCCGATAGGCATTTCAAAAATAGGTGTCGATAGGCATTTCAGATATAGGTGTCGATAGGCATTTCAGATATAGGTGTCGATAGGCATTTCAGATATAGGTGTCGATAGGCATTTCAGATATAGGTGTCGATAGGCATTTCAGATATAGGTGTCGATAGGCATTTCAGATTTAGGTGTCGATAGGCATTTCAGATATAGGTGCCGATGGGCATTTTAGATATAGTTGCCGATTGGCATTTTAAAAATAGGTGCCGATAGGCATTTCAGATATAGAAGCCGATAGGCATTTCAAATATAGGTGCCGATAGGTATTCCAGAAATGGTTGCCGATAGGCATTTCAAATATAGGTGCTGATAGGCATTTCAGATGTAGTTTCCGATAGGCATTTCAAAAATAGGTGTCGATAGGCATTTCAGATATAGGTGTCGATAGGCATTTCAGATATAGGTGTCGATAGGCATTTCAGATATAGGTGTCGATAGGCATTTCAGATATAGGTGTCGATAGGCAATTCAGATATAGGTGCCGATAGGCATTTCAGATATAGTTGCCGATTGGCATTTTAAAAATAGGTGCCGATAGGCATTTCAGATATAGAAGCCGATAGGCATTTCAAATATAGGTGCCGATAGGCATTCCAGATATGCTTGCCGATAGGCATTTCAAATATAGGTGCTGATAGGCATTTCAGATGTAGTTTCCGATAGGCATTTCAAAAATAGGTGTCGATAGGCATTTCAGATATAGGTGTCGATAGGCATTTCAGATATAGGTGTCGATAGGCATTTCAGATATAGGTGTCGATAGGCATTTCAGATATAGGTGTCGAGAGGCATTTCAGATATAGGTGTCGATAGGCATTTCAGATATAGGTGTCGATAGGCATTTCAGATATAGGTGTCGATAGGCATTTCAGATATAGGTGCCGATAGGCATTTCAGATATAGTTGCCGATTGGCATTTTAAAAATAGGTGCCGATAGGCATTTCAGATATCGAAGCCGATAGGCATTTCAAATATAGGTGCCGATAGGCATTCCAGATATGGTTGCCGATAAGCATTTCAAATATAGGTGCTGATAGGCATTTCAGATGTAGTTTCCGATAGGCATTTCAAAAATAGGTGTCGATAGGCATTTCAGATATAGGTGTCGATAGGCATTTCAGATATAGGTGTCGATAGGCATTTCAGATATAGGTGTCGATAGGCATTTCAGATATAGGTGTCGATAGGCATTTCAGATATAGGTGACGATAGGCATTTCAGATATAGGTGTCGATAGGCATTTCAGATATAGGTGTCGATAGGCATTTCAGATATAGGTGTCGATAGGCATTTCAGATATCGGTGCCGATAGGCATTTCAGATACAGTTGCCGATTGGCATTTTAAAAATAGGTGCCGATAGGCATTTCAGATATAGAAGCCGATAGGCATTTCAAATATAGGTGCCGATAGGCATTCCAGATATGGTTGCCAATAGGCATTTCAAATATAGGTGCTGATAGGCATTTCAGATGTAGTTTCCGATAGGCATTTCAAAAATAGGTGTCGATAGGCATTTCAGATATAGGTGTCGATAGGCATTTCAGATATATGTGTCGATAGGCATTTCAGATATAGGTGTCGATAGGCATTTCAGATATAGGTGTCGATAGGCATTTCAGATATAGGTGTCGATAGGCATTTCAGATATAGGTGTCGATAGGCATTTCAGATATAGGTGCCGATAGGCATTTCAGATATAGAAGCCGATAGGCATTTCAAATATAGGTGCCGATAGGCATTCCAGATATGGTTGCCGATAGGCATTTCAAATATAAGTGCTGATAGGCATTTCAAATGTAGTTTCCACTAGGCATTTCAAAAATAGGTGTCGATAGGCATTTCAGATATAGGTGTCGATAAGCATCTCAGATATAGGTGTCGATAGGCATTTCAGATATAGGTGTCGATAGGCATTTCAGATATAGGTGTCGATAGGCATTTCAGATATAGGTGTCGATAGGCATTTCAGATATAGGTGTCGATAGGCATTTCAGATATAGGTGTCGATAGGCATTTCAGATATAGGTGTCGATAGGCATTTCAGATATAGGTGCCGATAGGCATTTCAGATATAGTTGCCGATTGGCATTTTAAAAATAGGTGCCGATAGGCATTTCAGTTATAGAAGCCGAAAGGCATTTCAAATATAGGTGCCGATAGGCATTCCAGATATGGTTGCCGATAGGCATTTCAAATATAGGTGCTGATAGGCATTTCAGATGTAGTTTCCGATAGGCATTTCAAAAATAGGTGTCGATAGGCATTTCAGATATAGGTGTCGATAGGCATTTCAGATATAGGTGTCGATAGGCATTTCAGATATAGGTGTCGATAGGCATTTCAGATATAGGTGTCGATAGGCATTTCAGATATAGGTGTCGATAGGAATTTCAGATATAGGTGTCGATAGGCATTTCAGATATAGGTGTCGATAGGCATTTCAGATATAGGTGCCAATAGGCATTTCAGATATAGGTGTCGATAGGCATTTCAGATATAGGTGCTGATAGGCATTTCAGATATAGTTGCCGATTGGCATTTTAAAAATAGGTGCCGATAGGCATTTCAGATATAGAAGCCGATAGGCATTTCAAATATAGGTGCCGATAGGCATTCCAGATATGGTTGCCGATAGGCATTTCAAATATAGGTGCTGATAGGCATTTCAGATGTAGTTTCCGATAGGCATTTCAAAAATAGGTGTCGATAGGCATTTCAGATATAGGTGTCGATAGGCATTTCAGATATAGGTGTCAATAGGCATTTCAGATATAGGTGCCGATAGGCATTTCAGATATAGGTGTCGATAGGCATTTCAGATATAGGTGTCGATAGGCATTTCAGATATAGGTGTCGATAGGCATTTCAGATATAGGTGTCGATAGGCATTTCAGATATAGGTGCCGATAGGCATTTCAGATATAGTTGCCGATTGGCATTTTAAAAATAGGTGCCGATAGGCATTTCAGATATAGAAGCCGATAGGCATTTCAAATATAAGTGCCGATAGGCATTCCAGATATGGTTGCCGATAGGCATTTCAAATATAGGTGCTGATAGGCATTTCAGATGTAGTTTCCGATAGGCATTTCAAAAATAGGTGTCGATAGGCATTTCAGATATAGGTGTCGATAGGCAATTCAGATATAGGTGTCGATAGGCATTTCAGATATAGGTGTCGATAGGCATTTCAGATATAGGTGTCGATAGGCATTTCAGATATAGGTGTCGATAGGCATTTCAGATATAGGTGTAGATAGGCATTTCAGATATAGGTGTCGATAGGCATTTCAGATATAGGTGTCGATAGGCATTTCAGATATAGGTGTCGATAGGCAATTCAGATATAGGTGCTGATAGGCATTTCAGATATAGTTGCCGATTGGCATTTTAAAAATAGGTGCCGATAGGCATTTCAGATATAAAAGCCGATAGGCATTTTAAATATAGGTGCCGATAGGCATTCCAGATATGGTTGCCGATAGGCATTTCAAATATAGGTGCTGATAGGCATTTCAGATGTAGTTTCCGATAGGCATTTCAAAAATATGTGTCGATAGGCATTTCAGATATAGGTGTCGATAGGCATTTCAGATATAGGTGTCGATAGGCATTTCAGATATAGGTGTCGATAGGCATTTCAGATATAGGTGTCGATAGGCATTTCAGATATAGGTGTCGATAGGCATTTCAGATATAGGTGTCGATAGGCATTTCAGATATAGGTGTCGATAGGCATTTCAGATATAGGTGCCGATAGGCATTTCAGATATAGTTGCCGATTGGCATTTTAAAAATAGGTGCCGATAGACATTTCAGATATAGAAGCCGATAGGCATTTCAAATATAGGTGCCGATAGGCATTCCAGATATGGTTGCCGATAGGCATTTCAGATATAGGTGCTGATAGGCATTTCAGATGTAGTTTCCGATAGGCATTTCAAAAATAGGTGTCGATAGGCATTTCAGATATAGGTGTCGATAGGCATTTCAGATATAGGTGTCGATAGGCATTTCAGATATAGGTGTCGATAGGCATTTCAGATATAGGTGTCGATAGGCATTTCAGATATAGGTGACGATAGGCATTTCAGATATAGGTGTCGATAGACATTTCAGATATAGAAGCCGATAGGCATTTCAAATATAGGTGCCGATAGGCATTCCAGATATGGTTGCCGATAGGCATTTCAAATATAGGTGCTGATAGGCATTTCAGATGTAGTTTCCGATAGGCATTTCAAAAATAGGTGTCGATAGGCATTTCAGATATAGGTGTCGATAGGCATTTCAGATATAGGTGTCGATAAGCATTTCAGATATAGGTGTCGATAGGCATTTCAGATATAGGTGTCGATAGGCATTTCAGATATAGGTGTCGATAGGCATTTCAGATATAGGTGTTGATAGGCATTTCGGATATAGGTGTCGATAGGCATTTCAGATATAGGTGCCGATAGGCATTTCAGATATAGTTGCCGATTGGCATTTTAAAAATAGGTGCCGATAGGCATTTCAGATATAGAAGCCGATAGGCATTTCAAATATAGGTGCCGATAGGCATTCCAGATATGGTTGCCGATAGGCATTTCAAATATAGGTGCTGATAGGCATTTCAGATGTTGTTTCCGATAGGCATTTCAAAAATAGGTGTCGATAGGCATTTCAGATATAGGTGTCGATAGGCATTTCAGATATAGGTGTCGATAGGCATTTCAGATATAGGTGTCGATAGGCATTTCAGATATAGGTGTCGATAGGCATTTCAGATATAGGTGTCGATAGGCATTTCAGATATAGGTGTCGATAGGCATTTCAGATATAGGTGTCGATAGGCATTTCAGATATAGGTGCCGATAGGCATTTCAGATATAGTTGCCGATTGGCATTTTAAAAATAGGTGCCGATAGGCATTTCAGATATAGAAGCCGATAGGCATTCAAATATAGGTGCCGATAGGCATTCCAGATATGGTTGCCGATAGGCATTTCAAATATAGGTGCTGATAGGCATTTCAGATGTAGTTTCCGATAGGCATTTCAAAAATAGGTGTCGATAGGCATTTCAGATATAGGTGTCGATAGGCATTTCAGATATAGGTGTCGATAGGCATTTCAGATATAGGTGTCGATAGGCATTTCAGATATAGGTGTCGATAGGCATTTCAGATATAAGTGTCGATAGGCATTTCAGATATAGGTGTCGATAGGCATTTCAGATATAGGTGTCGATAGGCATTTCAGATATAGGTGCCGATAGGCATTTCAGATATAGTTGCCGATTGGCATTTTAAAAATAGGTGCCGATAGGCATTTCAGATATAGAAGCCGATAGGCATTTCAAATATAGGTGCCGATAGGCATTCCAGATATGGTTGCCGATAGGCATTTCAAATATAGGTGCTGATAGGCATTTCAGATGTAGTTTCCGATAGGCATTTCAAAAAAAGGTGTCGATAGGCATTTCAGATATAGGTGTCGATAGGCATTTCAGATATAGGTGTCGATAGCCATTCAGATATAGGTGTCGATAGGCATTTCAGATATAGGTGTCGATAGGCATTTCAGATATAGGTGACGATAGGCATTTCAGATATAGGTGTCGATAGGCATTTCAGATATAGGTGTCGATAGGCATTTCAGATATAGGTGCCGATAGGCATTTCAGATATAGTTGCCGATTGGCATTTTAAAAATAGGTGCCGATAGGCATTTCAGATATAGAAGCCGATAGGCATTTCAAATATAGGTGCCGATAGGCATTCCAGATATGGTTGCCGTTAGGCATTTCAAATATAGGTGCTGATAGGCATTTCAGAAGTAGTTTCCGATAGGCATTTCAAAAATAGGTGTCGATAGGCATTTCAGATATAGGTGTCGATAGGCATTTCAGATATAGGTGTCAATAGGCATTTCAGATATAGGTGTCGATAGGCATTTCAGATATAGGTGTCGATAGGCATTTCAGATATAGGTGTCGATAGGCATTTCAGATATAGGTGTCGATAGGCATTTCAGATATAGGTGTCGATAGGCATTTCAGATATAAGTGCCGATAGGCATTTCAGATATAGTTGCCGATTGGCATTTTAAAAATAGGTGCCGATAGGCATTTCAGATATAGAAGCCGATAGGCATTTCAAATATAGGTGCCGATAGGCATTCCAGATATGGTTGCCAATAGGCATTTCAAATATAGGTGCTGATAGGCATTTCAGATGTAGTTTCCGATAGGCATTTCAAAAATAGGTGTCGATAGGCATTTCAGATATAGGTGTCGATAGGCATTTCAGATATAGGTGTCGATAGGCATTTCAGATATAGGTGTCGATAGGCATTTCAGATATAGGTGTCGATGGGCATTTCAGACATAGGTGTCGATAGGCATTTCAGATATAGGTGTCGATAGGCATTTCAGATATAGGTGTCGATAGGCATTTCAGATATAGGTGCCGATAGGCATTTCAGATATAGTTGCCGATTGGCATTTTAAAAATAGGTGCCGATAGGCATTTCAGATATAGAAGCCGATAGGCATTTCAAATATAAGTGCCGATAGGCATTCCAGATATGGTTGCCGATAGGCATTTTAAATATAGGTGCTGATAGGCATTTCAGATGTAGTTTCCGATAGGCATTTCAAAAATAGGTGTCGATAGGCATTTCAGATATAGGTGTCGATAGGCATTTCAGATATAGGTGTCGATAGGCATTTCAGATATAGGTGTCGATAGGCATTTCAGATATAGGTGTCGATAGGCATTTTAGATATAGGTGTCGATAGGCATTTCAGATATAGGTGTCGATAGGCATTTCAGATATAGGTGTCGATAGGCATTTCAGATATAGGTGTCGATAGGCATTTCAGATATAGTTGCCGATAGGCATTTCAGATATAGTTGCCGATTGGCATTTTAAAAATATGTGCCGATAGGCATTTCAGATATAGGTGTCGATAGGCATTTCAGATATAGGTGTCGATAGGCATTTCAGATATAGGTGTCGATAGGCATTTCAGATATAGGTGCCAATAGGCAATTCAGATATAGTTGCCGATTGGCATTTTAAAAATAGGTGCCGATAGGCATTTCAGATATAGAAGCCGATAGGCATTTCAAATATAGGTGCCGATAGGCATTCCAGATATGGTTGCCGATAGGCATTTCAAATATAGGTGCTGATAGGCATTTCAGATGTAGTTTCCGATAGGCATTTCAAAAATAGGTGCCGATAGGCATTTCAGATATAGGTGTCGATAGGCATTTCAGATATAGGTGTCGATAGGCATTTCAGATATAGGTGTCGATAGGCATTTCAGATATAGGTGTCGATAGGCATTTCAGATATAGGTGTCGATAGGCATTTCAGATATAGGTGTCGATAGGCATTTCAGATATAGGTGTCGATAGGCATTTCAGATATAGGTGCCGATAGGCATTTCAGATATAGTTGCCGATTGGTATTTTAAAAATAGGTGCCGATAGGCATTTTAGATATAGAAGCCGATAGGCATTTCAAATATAGGTGCCGATAGGCATTCCAGATATAGTTGCCGATAGGCATTTCAAATATAGGTGCTGATAGGCATTTCAGATGTAGTTTCCGATAGGCATTTCAAAAATAGGTGACGATAGGCATTTCAGATATAGGTGTCGATAGGCATTTCAGATATAGGTGTCGATAGGCATTTCAGATATAGGTGTCGATAGGCATTTCAGATATAGGTGTCGATAGGCATTTCAGATATAGGTGTCGATAAACCTTTCAGATATAGGTGTCGATAGGCATTTCAGATATAGGTGTCGATAGGCATTTCAGATATAGGTGCCGATAGGCATTTCAGATATAGTTGCCGATTGGCATTTTAAAAATAGGTGCCGATAGGCATTTCAGATATAGAAGCCGATAGGCATTTCAAATATAGGTGCCGATAGGCATTCCAGATATGGTTGCCGATAGGCATTTCAAATATAGGTGCTGATAGGCATTTCAGATGTAGTTTCCGATAGGCATTTCAAAAATAGGTGTCGATAGGCATTTGAGATATAGGTGTCGATAGGCATTTCAGATATAGGTGTCGATAGGCATTTCAGATATAGGTTCGATAGGCATTTCAGATATAGGTGTCGATAGGCATTTCAGATATAGGTGTCGATAGGCATTTCAGATATAGGTGTCGATAGGCATTTCAGATATAGGTGCCGATAGGCATTTCAGATATAGTTGCCGATTGGCATTTTAAAAATAGGTGCCGATAGGCATTTCAGATATAGAAGCCGATTGGCATTTCAAATATAGGTGCCGATAGGCATTCCAGATATGGTTGCCGATAGGCATTTCAAATATAGTAGCTGATAGGCATTTCAGATGTAGTTTCCGATAGGCATTTCAAAAATAGGTGTCGATAGGCATTTCAGATATAGGTGTCGATAGGCATTTCAGATATAGGTGTCGATAGGCATTTCAGATATAGGTGTCGATAGGCATTTCAGATATAGGTGTCGATAGGCATTTCAGATATAGGTGTCGATAGGCATTTCAGATATAGGTGTCGATAGGCATTTCAGATATAGGTGTCGATAGGCATTTCAGATATAGGTGCCGATAGGCATTTCAGATATAGTTGCCGATTGGCATTTTAAAAATAGGTGCCGATAGGCATTTCAGATATAGAAGCCGATAGGCATTTCAAATATAGGTGCCGATAGGCATTCCAGATATGGTTGCCGATAGTCATTTCAAATATAGGTGCCGATAGGCATTCCAGATATGGTTGCCGATAGGCATTTCAAATATAGGTGCCGATAGGCATTCCAGATATGGTTGCCGATAGGCATTTCAGATATAGTTGCCGATTGGCATTTTAAAAATAGGTGCCGATAGGCATTTCAGATATAGAAGCCGATAGGCATTTCAAATATAGGTGCCGATAGGCATTCCAGATATGGTTGCCGATAGGCATTTCAAATATAGGTGCTGATAGGCATTTCAGATGTAGTTTCCGATAGGCATTTCAAAAATAGGTGTCGATAGGCATTTCAGATATAGGTGTCGATAGGCATTTCAGATATAGGTGTCGATAGGCATTTCAGATATAGGTGTCGATAGGCATTTCAGATATAGGTGTCGATAGGCATTTCAGATATAGGTGCCGATAGGCATTTCAGATATAGAAGCCGATAGGCATTTCAAATATAGGTGCCGATAGGCATTCCAGATATGGTTGCCGACAGGCATTTCAAATATAGGTGCTGATAGGCATTTCAGATGTAGTTTCCGATAGGCATTTCAAAAATAGGTGTCGATAGGCATTTCAGATATAGGTGTCGATAGGCATTTCAGATAAAGGTGTCGATAGGCATTTCAGATATAGGTGTCGATAGGCATTTCAGATATAGCTGTCGATAGGCATTTCAGATATAGGTGTCGATAGGCATTTCAGATATAGGTGTCGATAGGCATTTCAGATATAGGTGTCGATAGGCATTTCAGATATAGGTGTCGATAAGCATTTCAGATATAGGTGTCGATAGGCATTTCAGATATAGGTGCCGATAGGCATTTCAGATATAGTTGCCGATTGGCATTTTAAAAATAGGTGCCGATAGGCATTTCAGATATAGAAGCCGATAGGCATTTCAAATATAGGTGCCGATAGGCATTCCAGATATGGTTGCTGATAGGCATTTCAAATATAGGTGCTGATAGGCATTTCAGATGTAGTTTCCGATAGGCATTTCAAAAATAGGTGTCGATTGGCATTTCAGATATAGGTGTCGATAGGCATTTCAGATATAGGTGTCGATAGGCATTTCAGATATAGGTGTCGATAGGCATTTCAGATATAGGTGTCGATAGGCATTTCAGATATAGGTGACGATAGGCATTTCAGATATAGGTGTCGATAGGCATTTCAGATATAGGTGTCGATAGGCATTTCAGATATAGGTGTCGATAGGCATTTCAGATATAGGTGCCGATTGGCATTTCAGATATAGTTGCCGATTGGCATTTTAAAAATAGGTGCCGATAGGCATTTCAGATATAGAAGCCGATAGGCATTTCAAATATAGGTGCCGATAGGCATTCCAGATATGGTTGCCGATAGGCATTTCAAATATAGGTGCTGATAGGCATTTCAGATGTAGTTTCCGATAGGCATTTCAAAAATAGGTGTCGATAGGCATTTCAGATTTAGGTGTCGATAGGCATTTCAGATATAGGTGTCGATAGGCATTTCAGATATAGGTGTCGATAGGCATTTCAGATATAAGTGTCGATAGGCATTTCAGATATAGGTGTCGATAGGCATTTCAGATATAGGTGTCGATAGGCATTTTAGATATAGGTGTCGATAGGCATTTCAGATATAGGTGCCGATAGGCATTTCAGATATAGTTGCCGATTGGCATTTTAAAAATAGGTGCCGATAGGCATTTCAGATATTGAAGCCGATAGGCATTTCAAATATAGGTGCCGATAGGCATTCCAGATATGGTTGCCGATAGGCATTTCAAATATAGGTGCTGATAGGCATTTCAGATGTAGTTTCCGATAGGCATTTCAAAAATAGGTGTTGATAGGCATTTCAGATATAGGTGTCGATAGGCATTTCAGATATAGGTGTCGATAGGCATTTCAGATATAGGTGTCGATAGGCATTTCAGATATAGGTGTCGATAGGCATTTCAGATATAAGTGCCGATAGGCATTTCAGATATAGTTGCCGATTGGCATTTTAAAAATAGGTGCCGATAGGCATTTCAGATATAGAAGCCGATAGGCATTTCAAATATAGGTGCCAATAGGCATTCCAGATATGGTTGCCAATAGGCATTTCAAATATAGGTGCTGATAGGCATTTCAGATGTAGTTTCCGATAGGCATTTCAAAAATAGGTGTCGATAGGCATTTCAGATATAGGTGTCGATAGGCATTTCAGATATAGGTGTCGATAGGCATTTCAGATATAGGTGTCGATAGGCATTTCAGATATAGGTGTCGATAGGCATTTCAGATATAGGTGTCGATAGGCATTTCAGATTTAGGTGTCGATAGGCATTTCAGATATAGGTGCCGATGGGCATTTTAGATATAGTTGCCGATTGGCATTTTAAAAATAGGTGCCGATAGGCATTTCAGATATAGAAGCCGATAGGCATTTCAAATATAGGTGCCGATAGGTATTCCAGAAATGGTTGCCGATAGGCATTTCAAATATAGGTGCTGATAGGCATTTCAGATGTTGTTTCCGATAGGCATTTCAAAAATAGGTGTCGATAGGCATTTCAGATATAGGTGTCGATAGGCATTTCAGATATAGGTGTCGATAGGCATTTCAGATATAGGTGACGATAGGCATTTCAGATATAGGTGTCGATAGACATTTCAGATATAGAAGCCGATAGGCATTTCAAATATAGGTGCCGATAGGCATTCCAGATATGGTTGCCGATAGGCAATTCAAATATAGGTGCTGATAGGCATTTCAGATGTAGTTTCCGATAGGCATTTCAAAAATAGGTGTCGATAGGCATTTCAGATATAGGTGTCGATAGGCATTTCAGATATAGGTGTCGATAAGCATTTCAGATATAGGTGTCGATAGGCATTTCAGATATAGGTGTCGATAGGCATTTCAGATATAGGTGTCGATAGGCATTTCAGATATAGGTGTCGATAGGCATTTCGGATATAGGTGTCGATAGGCATTTCAGATATAGGTGCCGATAGGCATTTCAGATATAGTTGCCGATTGGCATTTTAAAAATAGGTGCCGATAGGCATTTCAGATATAGAAGCCGATAGGCATTTCAAATATAGGTGCCGATAGGCATTCCAGATATGGTTGCCGATAGGCATTTCAAATATAGGTGCTGATAGGCATTTCAGATGTTGTTTCCGATAGGCATTTCAAAAATAGGTGTCGATAGGCATTTCAGATATAGGTGTCGATAGGCATTTCAGATATAGGTGTCGATAGGCATTTCAGATATAGGTGTCGATAGGCATTTCAGATATAGGTGTCGATAGGCATTTCAGATATAGGTGTCGATAGGCATTTCAGATATAGGTGTCGATAGGCATTTCAGATATAGGTGTCGATAGGCATTTCAGATATAGGTGCCGATAGGCATTTCAGATATAGTGACCGATTGGCATTTTAAAAATAGGTGCCGATAGGCATTTCAGATATAGAAGCCGATAGGCATTTCAAATATAGGTGCCGATAGGCATTCCAGATATGGTTGCCGATAGGCATTTCAAATTAAGGTGCTGATATGCATTTCAGATGTAGTTTCCGATAGGCATTTCAAAATTAGGTGTCGATAGGCATTTCAGATATAGGTGTCGATAGGCATTTCAGATATAGGTGTTGATAGGCATTTCAGATATAGGTGTCGATAGGCATTTCAGATATAGGTGTCGATAGGCATTTCAGATATAGGTGCCGATAGGCATTTCAGATATAGTTGCCGATTGGCATTTTAAAAATAGGTGCCGATAGGCATTTCAGATATAGAAGCCGATAGGCATTTCAAATATAGGTGCCGATAGGCATTCCAGATATGGTTGCCGATAGGCATTTCAAATATAGGTGCTGATAGGCATTTCAGATGTGGTTTCCGATAGGCATTTCAAAAATAGGTGTCGATAGGCATTTCAGATATAGGTGTCGATAGGCATTTCAGATATAGGTGTCGATAGGCATTTCAGATATAGGTGTCGATAGGCATTTCAGATAAAGGTGTCGAGAGGCATTTCAGATATAGGTGTCGATAGGCATTTCAGATATAGGTGTCGATAGGCATTTCAGATATAGGTGTCGATAGGCATTTCAGATATAGGTGCCGATAGGCATTTCAGATATAGTTGCCGATTGGCATTTTAAAAATAGGTGCCGATAGACATTTCAGATATAGAAGCCGATAGGCATTTCAAATATAGGTGCCAATAGGCATTCCAGATATGGTTGCCGATAAGCATTTCAAATATAGGTGCTGATAAGCATTTCAGATGTAGTTTCCGATAGGCATTTCAAAAATAGGTGTCGATAGGCATTTCAGATGTAGGTGTCGATAGGCATTTCAGATATAGGTGTCGATAGGCATTTCAGATATAGGTGTCGATAGGCATTTCAGATATAGGTGTCGATAGGCATTTCAGATATAGGTGACGATAGGCATTTCAGATATAGGTGTCGATAGGCATTTCAGATATAGGTGTCGATAGGCATTTCAGATATAGGTGTCGATAGGCATTTCAGATATAGGTGCCGATAGGCATTTCAGATATAGTTGCCGATTGGCATTTTAAAAATAGGTGCCGATAGGCATTTCAGATATAGAAGCCGATAGGCATTTCAAATATAGGTGCCTATAGGCATTCCAGATATGGTTGCCGATAGGCATTTCAAATATAGGTGCTGATAGGCATTTCAGATGTAGTTTCCGATAGGCATTTGAAAAATAGGTGTCGATAGGCATTTCAGATATAGGTGTCGATAGGCATTTCAGATATAGGTGTCGATAGGCATTTCAGATATAGGTGTCGATAGGCATTTCAGATATAGGTGTCGATAGGCATTTCAGATATAGGTGTCGATAGGCATTTCAGATATAGGTGTCGATAGGCATTTCAGATATAAGTGCCGATAGGCATTTCAGATATAGTTGCCGATTGGCATTTTAAAAATAGGTGCCGATAGGCATTTCAGATATAGAAGCCGATAGGCATTTCAAATATAGGTGCCAATAGGCATTCCAGATATGGTTGCCAATAGGCATTTCAAATATAGGTGCTGATAGGCATTTCAGATGTAGTTTCCGATAGGCATTTCAAAAATAGGTGTCGATAGGCATTTCAGATATAGGTGTCGATAGGCATTTCAGATATAGGTGTCGATAGGCATTTCAGATATAGGTGTCGATAGGCATTTCAGATATAGGTGTCGATAGGCATTTCAGATATAGGTGTCGATAGGCATTTCAGATTTAGGTGTCGATAGGCATTTCAGATATAGGTGCCGATGGGCATTTTAGATATAGTTGCCGATTGGCATTTTAAAAATAGGTGCCGATAGGCATTTCAGATATAGAAGCCGATAGGCATTTCAAATATAGGTGCCGATAGGTATTCCAGAAATGGTTGCCGATAGGCATTTCAAATATAGGTGCTGATAGGCATTTCAGATGTTGTTTCCGATAGGCATTTCAAAAATAGGTGTCGATAGGCATTTCAGATATAGGTGTCGATAGGCATTTCAGATATAGGTGTCGATAGGCATTTCAGATATAGGTGTCGATAGGCATTTCAGATATAGGTGTCGATAGGCAATTCAGATATAGGTGCCGATAGGCATTTCAGATATAGTTGCCGATTGGCATTTTAAAAATAGGTGCCGATAGGCATTTCAGATATAGAAGCCGATAGGTATTTCAAATATAGGTGCCGATAGGCATTCCAGATATGCTTGCCGATAGGCATTTCAAATATAGGTGCTGATAGGCATTTCAGATGTAGTTTCCGATAGGCATTTCAAAAATAGGTGTCGATAGGCATTTCAGATATAGGTGTCGATAGGCATTTCAGATATAGGTGTCGATAGGCATTTCAGATATAGGTGTCGATAGGCATTTCAGATATAGGTGTCGAGAGGCATTTCAGATATAGGTGTCGATAGGCATTTCAGATATAGGTGTCGATAGGCATTTCAGATATAGGTGTCGATAGGCATTTCAGATATAGGTGCCGATAGGCATTTCAGATATAGTTGCCGATTGGCATTTTAAAAATAGGTGCCGATAGGCATTTCAGATATCGAAGCCGATAGGCATTTCAAATATAGGTGCCGATAGGCATTCCAGATATGGTTGCCGATAAGCATTTCAAATATAGGTGCTGATAGGCATTTCAGATGTAGTTTCCGATAGGCATTTCAAAAATAGGTGTCGATAGGCATTTCAGATATAGGTGTCGATAGGCATTTCAGATATAGGTGTCGATAGGCATTTCAGATATAGGTGTCGATAGGCATTTCAGATATAGGTGTCGATAGGCATTTCAGATATAGGTGACGATAGGCATTTCAGATATAGGTGTCGATAGGCATTTCAGATATAGGTGTCGATAGGCATTTCAGATATAGGTGTCGATAGGCATTTCAGATATCGGTGCCGATAGGCATTTCAGATACAGTTGCCGATTGGCATTTTAAAAATAGGTGCCGATAGGCATTTCAGATATAGAAGCCGATAGGCATTTCAAATATAGGTGCCGATAGGCATTCCAGATATGGTTGCCAATAGGCATTTCAAATATAGGTGCTGATAGGCATTTCAGATGTAGTTTCCGATAGGCATTTCAAAAATAGGTGTCGATAGGCATTTCAGATATAGGTGTCGATAGGCATTTCAGATATATGTGTCGATAGGCATTTCAGATATAGGTGTCGATAGGCATTTCAGATATAGGTGTCGATAGGCATTTCAGATATAGGTGTCGATAGGCATTTCAGATATAGGTGTCGATAGGCATTTCAGATATAGGTGCCGATAGGCATTTCAGATATAGAAGCCGATAGGCATTTCAAATATAGGTGCCGATAGGCATTCCAGATATGGTTGCCGATAGGCATTTCAAATATAAGTGCTGATAGGCATTTCAAATGTAGTTTCCACTAGGCATTTCAAAAATAGGTGTCGATAGGCATTTCAGATATAGGTGTCGATAAGCATCTCAGATATAGGTGTCGATAGGCATTTCAGATATAGGTGTCGATAGGCATTTCAGATATAGGTGTCGATAGGCATTTCAGATATAGGTGTCGATAGGCATTTCAGATATAGGTGTCGATAGGCATTTCAGATATAGGTGTCGATAGGCATTTCAGATATAGGTGTCGATAGGCATTTCAGATATAGGTGCCGATAGGCATTTCAGATATAGTTGCCGATTGGCATTTTAAAAATAGGTGCCGATAGGCATTTCAGTTATAGAAGCCGAAAGGCATTTCAAATATAGGTGCCGATAGGCATTCCAGATATGGTTGCCGATAGGCATTTCAAATATAGGTGCTGATAGGCATTTCAGATGTAGTTTCCGATAGGCATTTCAAAAATAGGTGTCGATAGGCATTTCAGATATAGGTGTCGATAGGCATTTCAGATATAGGTGTCGATAGGCATTTCAGATATAGGTGTCGATAGGCATTTCAGATATAGGTGTCGATAGGCATTTCAGATATAGGTGTCGATAGGAATTTCAGATATAGGTGTCGATAGGCATTTCAGATATAGGTGTCGATAGGCATTTCAGATATAGGTGCCAATAGGCATTTCAGATATAGGTGTCGATAGGCATTTCAGATATAGGTGCTGATAGGCATTTCAGATATAGTTGCCGATTGGCATTTTAAAAATAGGTGCCGATAGGCATTTCAGATATAGAAGCCGATAGGCATTTCAAATATAGGTGCCGATAGGCATTCCAGATATGGTTGCCGATAGGCATTTCAAATATAGGTGCTGATAGGCATTTCAGATGTAGTTTCCGATAGGCATTTCAAAAATAGGTGTCGATAGGCATTTCAGATATAGGTGTCGATAGGCATTTCAGATATAGGTGTCAATAGGCATTTCAGATATAGGTGCCGATAGGCATTTCAGATATAGGTGTCGATAGGCATTTCAGATATAGGTGTCGATAGGCATTTCAGATATAGGTGTCGATAGGCATTTCAGATATAGGTGTCGATAGGCATTTCAGATATAGGTGCCGATAGGCATTTCAGATATAGTTGCCGATTGGCATTTTAAAAATAGGTGCCGATAGGCATTTCAGATATAGAAGCCGATAGGCATTTCAAATATAAGTGCCGATAGGCATTCCAGATATGTTTGCCGATAGGCATTTCAAATATAGGTGCTGATAGGCATTTCAGATGTAGTTTCCGATAGGCATTTCAAAAATAGGTGTCGATAGGCATTTCAGATATAGGTGTCGATAGGCAATTCAGATATAGGTGTCGATAGGCATTTCAGATATAGGTGTCGATAGGCATTTCAGATATAGGTGTCGATAGGCATTTCAGATATAGGTGTCGATAGGCATTTCAGATATAGGTGTAGATAGGCATTTCAGATATAGGTGTCGATAGGCATTTCAGATATAGGTGTCGATAGGCATTTCAGATATAGGTGTCGATAGGCAATTCAGATATAGGTGCTGATAGGCATTTCAGATATAGTTGCCGATTGGCATTTTAAAAATAGGTGCCGATAGGCATTTCAGATATAAAAGCCGATAGGCATTTTAAATATAGGTGCCGATAGGCATTCCAGATATGGTTGCCGATAGGCATTTCAAATATAGGTGCTGATAGGCATTTCAGATGTAGTTTCCGATAGGCATTTCAAAAATAGGTGTCGATAGGCATTTCAGATATAGGTGTCGATAGGCATTTCAGATATAGGTGTCGATAGGCATTTCAGATATAGGTGTCGATAGGCATTTCAGATATAGGTGTCGATAGGCATTTCAGATATAGGTGTCGATAGGCATTTCAGATATAGGTGTCGATAGGCATTTCAGATATAGGTGTCGATAGGCATTTCAGATATAGGTGCCGATAGGCATTTCAGATATAGTTGCCGATTGGCATTTTAAAAATAGGTGCCGATAGACATTTCAGATATAGAAGCCGATAGGCATTTCAAATATAGGTGCCGATAGGCATTCCAGATATGGTTGCCGATAGGCATTTCAGATATAGGTGCTGATAGGCATTTCAGATGTAGTTTCCGATAGGCATTTCAAAAATAGGTGTCGATAGGCATTTCAGATATAGGTGTCGATAGGCATTTCAGATATAGGTGTCGATAGGCATTTCAGATATAGGTGTCGATAGGCATTTCAGATATAGGTGTCGATAGGCATTTCAGATATAGGTGACGATAGGCATTTCAGATATAGGTGTCGATAGACATTTCAGATATAGAAGCCGATAGGCATTTCAAATATAGGTGCCGATAGGCATTCCAGATATGGTTGCCGATAGGCATTTCAAATATAGGTGCTGATAGGCATTTCAGATGTAGTTTCCGATAGGCATTTCAAAAATAGGTGTCGATAGGCATTTCAGATATAGGTGTCGATAGGCATTTCAGATATAGGTGTCGATAAGCATTTCAGATATAGGTGTCGATAGGCATTTCAGATATAGGTGTCGATAGGCATTTCAGATATAGGTGTCGATAGGCATTTCAGATATAGGTGTTGATAGGCATTTCGGATATAGGTGTCGATAGGCATTTCAGATATAGGTGCCGATAGGCATTTCAGATATAGTTGCCGATTGGCATTTTAAAAATAGGTGCCGATAGGCATTTCAGATATAGAAGCCGATAGGCATTTCAAATATAGGTGCCGATAGGCATTCCAGATATGGTTGCCGATAGGCATTTCAAATATAGGTGCTGATAGGCATTTCAGATGTTGTTTCCGATAGGCATTTCAAAAATAGGTGTCGATAGGCATTTCAGATATAGGTGTCGATAGGCATTTCAGATATAGGTGTCGATAGGCATTTCAGATATAGGTGTCGATAGGCATTTCAGATATAGGTGTCGATAGGCATTTCAGATATAGGTGTCGATAGGCATTTCAGATATAGGTGTCGATAGGCATTTCAGATATAGGTGTCGATAGGCATTTCAGATATAGGTGCCGATAGGCATTTCAGATATAGTTGCCGATTGGCATTTTAAAAATAGGTGCCGATAGGCATTTCAGATATAGAAGCCGATAGGCATTCAAATATAGGTGCCGATAGGCATTCCAGATATGGTTGCCGATAGGCATTTCAAATATAGGTGCTGATAGGCATTTCAGATGTAGTTTCCGATAGGCATTTCAAAAATAGGTGTCGATAGGCATTTCAGATATAGGTGTCGATAGGCATTTCAGATATAGGTGTCGATAGGCATTTCAGATATAGGTGTCGATAGGCATTTCAGATATAGGTGTCGATAGGCATTTCAGATATAAGTGTCGATAGGCATTTCAGATATAGGTGTCGATAGGCATTTCAGATATAGGTGTCGATAGGCATTTCAGATATAGGTGCCGATAGGCATTTCAGATATAGTTGCCGATTGGCATTTTAAAAATAGGTGCCGATAGGCATTTCAGATATAGAAGCCGATAGGCATTTCAAATATAGGTGCCGATAGGCATTCCAGATATGGTTGCCGATAGGCATTTCAAATATAGGTGCTGATAGGCATTTCAGATGTAGTTTCCGATAGGCATTTCAAAAAAAGGTGTCGATAGGCATTTCAGATATAGGTGTCGATAGGCATTTCAGATATAGGTGTCGATAGGCATTTCAGATATAGGTGTCGATAGGCATTTCAGATATAGGTGTCGATAGGCATTTCAGATATAGGTGACGATAGGCATTTCAGATATAGGTGTCGATAGGCATTTCAGATATAGGTGTCGATAGGCATTTCAGATATAGGTGCCGATAGGCATTTCAGATATAGTTGCCGATTGGCATTTTAAAAATAGGTGCCGATAGGCATTTCAGATATAGAAGCCGATAGGCATTTCAAATATAGGTGCCGATAGGCATTCCAGATATGGTTGCCGTTAGGCATTTCAAATATAGGTGCTGATAGGCATTTCAGAAGTAGTTTCCGATAGGCATTTCAAAAATAGGTGTCGATAGGCATTTCAGATATAGGTGTCGATAGGCATTTCAGATATAGGTGTCAATAGGCATTTCAGATATAGGTGTCGATAGGCATTTCAGATATAGGTGTCGATAGGCATTTCAGATATAGGTGTCGATAGGCATTTCAGATATAGGTGTCGATAGGCATTTCAGATATAGGTGTCGATAGGCATTTCAGATATAAGTGCCGATAGGCATTTCAGATATAGTTGCCGATTGGCATTTTAAAAATAGGTGCCGATAGGCATTTCAGATATAGAAGCCGATAGGCATTTCAAATATAGGTGCCGATAGGCATTCCAGATATGGTTGCCAATAGGCATTTCAAATATAGGTGCTGATAGGCATTTCAGATGTAGTTTCCGATAGGCATTTCAAAAATAGGTGTCGATAGGCATTTCAGATATAGGTGTCGATAGGCATTTCAGATATAGGTGTCGATAGGCATTTCAGATATAGGTGTCGATAGGCATTTCAGATATAGGTGTCGATGGGCATTTCAGACATAGGTGTCGATAGGCATTTCAGATATAGGTGTCGATAGGCATTTCAGATATAGGTGTCGATAGGCATTTCAGATATAGGTGCCGATAGGCATTTCAGATATAGTTGCCGATTGGCATTTTAAAAATAGGTGCCGATAGGCATTTCAGATATAGAAGCCGATAGGCATTTCAAATATAAGTGCCGATAGGCATTCCAGATATGGTTGCCGATAGGCATTTTAAATATAGGTGCTGATAGGCATTTCAGATGTAGTTTCCGATAGGCATTTCAAAAATAGGTGTCGATAGGCATTTCAGATATAGGTGTCGATAGGCATTTCAGATATAGGTGTCGATAGGCATTTCAGATATAGGTGTCGATAGGCATTTCAGATATAGGTGTCGATAGGCATTTCAGATATAGGTGTCGATAGGCATTTCAGATATAGGTGTCGATAGGCATTTCAGATATAGGTGTCGATAGGCATTTCAGATATAGGTGTCGATAGGCATTTCAGATATAGTTGCCGATAGGCATTTCAGATATAGTTGCCGATTGGCATTTTAAAAATAGGTGCCGATAGGCATTTCAGATATAGGTGTCGATAGGCATTTCAGATATAGGTGTCGATAGGCATTTCAGATATAGGTGTCGATAGGCATTTCAGATATAGGTGCCAATAGGCAATTCAGATATAGTTGCCGAATGGCATTTTAAAAATAGGTGCCGATAGGCATTTCAGATATAGAAGCCGATAGGCATTTCAAATATAGGTGCCGATAGGCATTCCAGATATGGTTGCCGATAGGCATTTCAAATATAGGTGCTGATAGGCATTTCAGATGTAGTTTCCGATAGGCATTTCAAAAATAGGTGCCGATAGGCATTTCAGATATAGGTGTCGATAGGCATTTCAGATATAGGTGTCGATAGGCATTTCAGATATAGGTGTCGATAGGCATTTCAGATATAGGTGTCGATAGGCATTTCAGATATAGGTGTCGATAGGCATTTCAGATATAGGTGTCGATAGGCATTTCAGATATAGGTGTCGATAGGCATTTCAGATATAGGTGCCGATAGGCATTTCAGATATAGTTGCCGATTGGTATTTTAAAAATAGGTGCCGATAGGCATTTCAGATATAGAAGCCGATAGGCATTTCAAATATAGGTGCCGATAGGCATTCCAGATATAGTTGCCGATAGGCATTTCAAATATAGGTGCTGATAGGCATTTCAGATGTAGTTTCCGATAGGCATTTCAAAAATAGGTGACGATAGGCATTTCAGATATAGGTGTCGATAGGCATTTCAGATATAGGTGTCGATAGGCATTTCAGATATAGGTGTCGATAGGCATTTCAGATATAGGTGTCGATAGGCATTTCAGATATAGGTGTCGATAAACCTTTCAGATATAGGTGTCGATAGGCATTTCAGATATAGGTGTCGATAGGCATTTCAGATATAGGTGCCGATAGGCATTTCAGATATAGTTGCCGATTGGCATTTTAAAAATAGGTGCCGATAGGCATTTCAGATATAGAAGCCGATAGGCATTTCAAATATAGGTGCCGATAGGCATTCCAGATATGGTTGCCGATAGGCATTTCAAATATAGGTGCTGATAGGCATTTCAGATGTAGTTTCCGATAGGCATTTCAAAAATAGGTGTCGATAGGCATTTGAGATATAGGTGTCGATAGGCATTTCAGATATAGGTGTCGATAGGCATTTCAGATATAGGTGTCGATAGGCATTTCAGATATAGGTGTCGATAGGCATTTCAGATATAGGTGTCGATAGGCATTTCAGATATAGGTGTCGATAGGCATTTCAGATATAGGTGCCGATAGGCATTTCAGATATAGTTGCCGATTGGCATTTTAAAAATAGGTGCCGATAGGCATTTCAGATATAGAAGCCGATAGGCATTTCAAATATAGGTGCCGATAGGCATTCCAGATATGGTTGCCGATAGGCATTTCAAATATAGTAGCTGATAGGCATTTCAGATGTAGTTTCCGATAGGCATTTCAAAAATAGGTGTCGATAGGCATTTCAGATATAGGTGTCGATAGGCATTTCAGATATAGGTGTCGATAGGCATTTCAGATATAGGTGTCGATAGGCATTTCAGATATAGGTGTCGATAGGCATTTCAGATATAGGTGTCGATAGGCATTTCAGATATAGGTGTCGATAGGCATTTCAGATATAGGTGTCGATAGGCATTTCAGATATAGGTGCCGATAGGCATTTCAGATATAGTTGCCGATTGGCATTTTAAAAATAGGTGCCGATAGGCATTTCAGATATAGAAGCCGATAGGCATTTCAAATATAGGTGCCGATAGGCATTCCAGATATGGTTGCCGATAGTCATTTCAAATATAGGTGCCGATAGGCATTCCAGATATGGTTGCCGATAGGCATTTCAAATATAGGTGCCGATAGGCATTCCAGATATGGTTGCCGATAGGCATTTCAGATATAGTTGCCGATTGGCATTTTAAAAATAGGTGCCGATAGGCATTTCAGATATAGAAGCCGATAGGCATTTCAAATATAGGTGCCGATAGGCATTCCAGATATGGTTGCCGATAGGCATTTCAAATATAGGTGCTGATAGGCATTTCAGATGTAGTTTCCGATAGGCATTTCAAAAATAGGTGTCGATAGGCATTTCAGATATAGGTGTCGATAGGCATTTCAGATATAGGTGTCGATAGGCATTTCAGATATAGGTGTCGATAGGCATTTCAGATATAGGTGTCGATAGGCATTTCAGATATAGGTGCCGATAGGCATTTCAGATATAGTTGCCGATTGGCATTTTAAAAATAGGTGCCGATAGGCATTTCAGATATAGAAGCCGATAGGCATTTCAAATATAGGTGCCGATAGGCATTCCAGATATGGTTGCCGACAGGCATTTCAAATATAGGTGCTGATAGGCATTTCAGATGTAGTTTCCGATAGGCATTTCAAAAATAGGTGTCGATAGGCATTTCAGATATAGGTGTCGATAGGCATTTCAGATAAAGGTGTCGATAGGCATTTCAGATATAGGTGTCGATAGGCATTTCAGATATAGCTGTCGATAGGCATTTCAGATATAGGTGTCGATAGGCATTTCAGATATAGGTGTCGATAGGCATTTCAGATATAGGTGTCGATAGGCATTTCAGATATAGGTGTCGATAAGCATTTCAGATATAGGTGTCGATAGGCATTTCAGATATAGGTGCCGATAGGCATTTCAGATATAGTTGCCGATTGGCATTTTAAAAATAGGTGCCGATAGGCATTTCAGATATAGAAGCCGATAGGCATTTCAAATATAGGTGCCGATAGGCATTCCAGATATGGTTGCTGATAGGCATTTCAAATATAGGTGCTGATAGGCATTTCAGATGTAGTTTCCGATAGGCATTTCAAAAATAGGTGTCGATTGGCATTTCAGATATAGGTGTCGATAGGCATTTCAGATATAGGTGTCGATAGGCATTTCAGATATAGGTGTCGATAGGCATTTCAGATATAGGTGTCGATAGGCATTTCAGATATAGGTGACGATAGGCATTTCAGATATAGGTGTCGATAGGCATTTCAGATATAGGTGTCGATAGGCATTTCAGATATAGGTGTCGATAGGCATTTCAGATATATGTGCCGATTGGCATTTCAGATATAGTTGCCGATTGGCATTTTAAAAATAGGTGCCGATAGGCATTTCAGATATAGAAGCCGATAGGCATTTCAAATATAGGTGCCGATAGGCATTCCAGATATGGTTGCCGATAGGCATTTCAAATATAGGTGCTGATAGGCATTTCAGATGTAGTTTCCGATAGGCATTTCAAAAATAGGTGTCGATAGGCATTTCAGATTTAGGTGTCGATAGGCATTTCAGATATAGGTGTCGATAGGCATTTCAGATATAGGTGTCGATAGGCATTTCAGATATAAGTGTCGATAGGCATTTCAGATATAGGTGTCGATAGGCATTTCAGATATAGGTGTCGATAGGCATTTTAGATATAGGTGTCGATAGGCATTTCAGATATAGGTGCCGATAGGCATTTCAGATATAGTTGCCGATTGGCATTTTAAAAATAGGTGCCGATAGGCATTTCAGATATTGAAGCCGATAGGCATTTCAAATATAGGTGCCGATAGGCATTCCAGATATGGTTGCCGATAGGCATTTCAAATATAGGTGCTGATAGGCATTTCAGATGTAGTTTCCGATAGGCATTTCAAAAATAGGTGTTGATAGGCATTTCAGATATAGGTGTCGATAGGCATTTCAGATATAGGTGTCGATAGGCATTTCAGATATAGGTGTCGATAGGCATTTCAGATATAGGTGTCGATAGGCATTTCAGATATAAGTGCCGATAGGCATTTCAGATATAGTTGCCGATTGGCATTTTAAAAATAGGTGCCGATAGGCATTTCAGATATAGAAGCCGATAGG